>JADWQK010001188.1:0-94854 GCA_017933935.1 Sesamia nonagrioides
TTCGCTCCACCCTAATGGTTAGGTCTTCAAAAATGATATCGAGGTTCCTAAAATATTTTTTTTTCTAAACTGAATAGTTTGCGTGACAGACAGAAAGTGGAAAAAAGTTGGCTCTAACTTTTAAAATAAGAAAATGAAATATCTAAAAAAAAACATGATGTACATTAACTATAAAAACTACCAACGAAAATTGTTTTGAACGAGATCTAGCAAGTAGTTTTTTTTTAATACCTCGTAAACCGCTTATTACCGCGTAATCTTTCATACAAATAAATCCTTTAATTTCATTAATCAATGGTACGGAACCCTTTTGTGCGTGAGTCCGACACGCACTTGGCCGGTTTTTGAATTATTTTAGAGTATATTAGCAATTTCGGGCAGGGCCGGAAGGGCCCGGGTGGCTGGCCGCAACCCCGAGGCCCGAGACTAGATCATGGTGATGGGATACTATCGAAAAATACTGAGATACACAAATTGAGATAAACAAACTAAAAAAATTATTACAATACTAAAATAAAGGAAAATAATAAGTAGGTATTTACTAATAACGAATAACAATATAAATCTATCCAATCAACATTTTTATTAAAAGAGGAGAACTTTCAGCTATGCAGTTAATGACTCGATCGTAAAAGCTGCTGTTTTTGTCATCCTTGATTAGATCCGATTCTGTATTTAATATAATTAACGAATCTAACAGTTCTTGCCCCAGTAGAGAACAAAGTCTCGTTTGCGTGAATGAATTTGTGAGGATTACACAATACATACATACAAGGTGGTTTACGTGCTGATATGCATGTTATACTGTTATAAAAGTTTACATGCACATGGTATGCAACTTTGACAGACGTCTAAACCGCTTCCGGAAAAACCCATGGCGTCCTTTGCTGTCTGGTCTAAGTCTACAATATCTTCGTCGTTTTCTTCGTCGCTTTGTGAATCTGAATCTTGCTTACGCTGCCTAGAAGAAATGTGCTCATCCCAAAGTGTTTTAGACAGTTCCTTAAAATTATTTACAAAAGATTTCAGTTCTTTGCAACTCTCGATCAACATTTGCAATTGATGCGATAGACTTCAGTGCGTCATTAGGAATCCCATTTTCTTTGATTCTATTGAAGTTTTTCGGTTTCAAACAAGCGGCATCTTTCATTAAATCTTCGTTGCAGATGAATTTTTCGTATATTTTAACTAAAGCTGTATTAATAATGACTTTGTAGACAGAAATAGAATAAAATCTCTTTGGGTCTGTAGCTAATAATGTTACTTCATCTTCACATACCTAACTGGTCACGTTTCTTTGGTTTTTTAGAAATTCTTCGTAACGTTAAAGTGGTTTGTATGTCGAGATCAATGTTTTCAGTAGGGATGTAACGGAGGTAGTTATATTGGAACCGAAGTCGGAGTTTTTAAATTTGATTTAACGGAGTCGGAACCGGAGGCGGAGGCAGGGTCAGAAGTGGTGGTAGGAGAGAGATTTTTTATTTATTTCATTACTTACTTGTAGGTTTAAATTTGAATAGCATGGTTTGTAAATATTATTATTTTTTGTGTATTCTATTCGTTAGGGCTGTTCTACTTCATTAAGGGAAAATAGTTGATATCGATAAAATGGATTATAAAATTATGAAAAATACTCAATTAAAATCATAGAAATAATATTTAATCAAAATCAATCAAATACGAAAAGAAACACGAATCCTGTTATTATTGATTTTTAAAATGAATTAATTTGGTATAAGTTTTTTGAATTAAAGTTTTAGGGTCCTGATTGTTCTTAGTAAAAAATGATAAACGAGCGTCTGCATATTTTTGTAATTATGCATCTTGCTAATTCAATTAAATGATTGGTTGATTCTATTTCAAATTGATGAAAATTTATATCCGGAAATAAATTACACCCAATCAGAGATTTTAATAACGATCTTATAAAATAATCGGTATTATATTTCGAATACAGCACTTTCGAACCACACTCGTTGATCGCCCTTTTAATATAAATTTCACAAGGACGACAAATTTCTATTACTGTGATAGATCCGTACAATAACTTGTTTTTAGTGTCTTTTTGAATTTCAGACATGACGAATTTATAAGGGTTCCGTTTTTTGCCATTTGGCCACGGAACCCTAAAAAGGGGTGAAAACACTTTTTTAAGCGTCTTACAAAAAATTCGTTATGTCATAATTTGTAGAAAATTGTTTTGCCTACAAATGAGGGGTATAAAAGCAAATCCGCCACTGTCCATAAATTTTATAGAGGTCCTTCGAAGAAACTTTAGCAAAGCAATATTGTATTCCAATTTCTATAACAATGCTTGTTTTTAATGTATGGGAAGCTATTTTAAATTGAAATCAAGATGCATTCTTTTGAAAACTAGTATAAATTTGATAAAACCCAATAAAATTGAATTACAGTGGTGACTTTGCATCTTACGTTGGATAGTGGTGAATCTGCGTCTAACTGACATTGGACAATGGTGAATCTGCATCTAAGGAAAGGGACAATAGCGCATTTGCTTTTTGGCGTATTTAATTAGAAAAAAGTAGGGGAGGTAGGGGAGCATTGGGCATTTTTTTTACATAAATGTTAATAAAACTGTTATTTTTTATCATAATCAAAATTTTATTCCTAATATATGGAGCACACATATTTGGCAGTAATTATTATTAAGAAAAGTTTCAATATTGTAATTAGTCTCAAAGTTACAAGAGATCTTCGAACACATGTCCAAAGTGCCCAAACCGCCCGGTGGTCGGGAGGTTTGGGCACCCATGTAGGGAGGTTTGGGCACTATTTAATATGCACGAAATCGCTTTATTATACTACTAGGCTTAAGTATTATATAACATTACTATAAAAAATTGTAATACAAACATTTTTTCTTATCATAGATTTTAGAAGAATTAAACAAGGTGACTTAGAATCAGTACTGCACGATTAAGACTTAATTAAACTTATCTTATATTTGGTATGATCCAGAGAGGCTTGTCAAATTTATATTTTAAGCTGCCACGTTTCATCCATGTCGTTGGTGTAGGCAATTTTGTCTTTATATCCTCCAGGAGGACGCTGGCTACGTCCTCGATGTCAGGAAATATAAAAGTATTTCTTAACTTACTCACTCTCATAAATTTTACAGTTGCCATCGTCTGATTAACATCTTCGATTATTCCAACATAATGGTAGACAGTTTTTTTGGTGTCAAATTTCACTAATACAAAGTTATTGATCTGGAAATTTCTATCCAGAACGATCACATCGTCTTCATCAAAATCTTCTTCCAATTCAACAACGGTTTCGTCAGAAACCGAAACATTTTCTATTTCATCATCGCTGCTAAATTTCCTGTTTTTATCTGGTTTGGAAGTAAATTCATCAGCAAGTTTCGGAACTGTTTTCTGTCCTGTATTTTTGAAGCATTTTCTATTTTTGTTGAGCTCTTTGATCTTATTTTTTCTTTGTCTTTCTTCTTCTTCCATTTCTATAAGTCTTTTTTCGGGTGTGTGTGTCCGTCATTATTCTAGTTTTTCCCTTCTTCCGTTTCATGCCCTGCAATTTCCTGGGGCCGGCCTTCGGATACGGTCTTACTACATCAGGCGTTACATTGACAGTGCCACTAATCTGACTTCTAGAGGGAGATTGCAGTTGTTGTTGTTTCCAGTTGGAGTTCCAATGACTTCCACATTTGAACTTGTACGATCCTCTAGACTCTGATTTTCCCCTGTTGAAGGCTGTTCAGTGACAGGTTGGTCTGAAATAGATTGTTCTGAAGGAACATTACCCTCTTCCGACAAGCAGCGATCAGTTATAGAAGAACAAGCAAAATCTTCATTGGAGAAAATATTTGAATTCAATGGCCATATGCCAGATTTTTCAAATCCACTTTGAATATTCTGCAACTTGAATGCTAGTGGAATGGCTTTTGCTGCTAATTTTGGTATTTCATAAATTGTTACTGTTTTGGCCGGATTGCTTACCATCCAATCTGTTACAGCAGTGTTATAATAAGTTTTGAGTGGTCCATAGACGGTCAGGTCTAGAGGTTGCAGTTTATGGCTGCAGTGCGGTGGGAAAGTCATTAAAACAATGCCTGATTGTTTGCAAAAATCGAGAACTGGTACTGAAATATGGCTCTCATGATTGTCCAGCAGCAAAAGGACTGGCGATGAAGGCGTTGGTTTTGCGTGTTTGGCGAAATGGTGAATATATTTTAAAAAATTTGGTGATGTCATCCACCCTGAAGGATGTGCTGCTCCATCTGAACCAACAGGGGCATCATTTAGCATATATGTTTTGAAATTAACCCGTGGGAATATGAAAAATGGTGGTATTGAGTTACCCAATGCATTAATACCGCAGCAAACCGTTACAAGCGTCCCTCTTTCAGCTGACGTTACTTGCCCAACTTGCTTAGTGCCTCTGAGAGCAATCACTTTCTGGGTTCGTTGCACCGTTGATAATCTAGTTTCGTCTATATTGTAAATAGACTCAGGGCCGAAGCGATGCCGTTCATACACAGTTATAAGATTTTCAAAAAAATCTCCGACATTTTTCTTATTGAAGCTTGTGGCCCGTGACAGACTGGTAACATCTGGTGTCCTTATCGAAAGTTGAGGCTGTCTTTTAAAAAATCCCCTTATCCAGTCTTTGGATGCAAGTTTCTTCTCTGTCCAGTTATCTGGTATTTTTTTTTTAATAGCAGTGGCGTATTCATAAACCAATTCGCGTGTTTTCAGTTTTGATAGTCCATGGTTTAGTTTAAACGATGTTACAAGATATTCTGAAATTTTCTCTTCTTCATCTTTTGTGAATATTTGAGACGATATGAATTTACAAGAATTATCTTTTACGACACCACCCTGCTTGATATACCTTTGAAGGTTAGATCTCGGTATGTCATATTTATTCGCAGTACTTTTAATTTTAACACCTTTGGAAACTTCTTCCAATGCGCGCAAAATAATATCTTTAGGAATTTCACTTCGCTTATTTTTCTTTTTAAACGAAAACGGCATTGTCCTAAAAAGAAATGATTAACCACTCAATCCAATAGGCATAGCAAAAAGGCACAAAAGTTTGACACCAAAATACACTAAAAACAGAGGGACCATTGGGCATGCCCAAACCTCCCTCCTACCTGCGTGCCCAATGCTCCCCATAACCTCACTTTTCAAATAGATTAGAATAAGATTATTTTTATCAAATGTAGAAACCTAATTGACAGGCAAATATAATATTCATTAAACACAAAAAAAAAAGATAACACAGATACTTACACTTTCTTGCAGATTTCTTTGATAAGTTACATCAAATCACAAATAAAATATTTACTTCTGTACGCAGCAAACCGTTACGCGCATGTAACTTGACAACCAAGTGAAATGACTGCTGACACTTTAGATAAGCGGTGTTGCTAGTGAATAAAGTATAGTGCTGTGGTAGAAAACAAAAAATATCTACCAAAAGTTTTGGAGAAATGAGGGGGTGCCCAAACCTCCCGACTGCCCAATGCTCCCCTACCTCCCTACAGTCAGTGAAATAAGTCAAATGGTTGTAATTTTTTTTAATCTCTTTATTTTATAAAATCAAAGCAAAAACAAATTAAATTATGATTATCAATTAAATGTTTAATTTTATATAAAGAAATTCTTTAAATTTTTAAGTCCGAATCAGGCATTGCAACTTCACATCTTCATCTTCACACTCTCCAATTTCGTCTATTCCGTTTTCTGCTCGTAGCAGTACCTGCTTGTAAAAGTCTAAGTGCCACTTCATTGCGCATTCCTTCAAATGGAATCACTATGGAAAATATGGGTCTTTTGCTGATTAAAAATCTTTATCTTTCTTATTTTTCAAGATAAACAGTTGAAATTTTGCACCTAACCAAACTTACGATTTTGTCAAAAAACCGTGGGAATATTTTAGTTTCACTTGAATGTATTTATCGTCTCTTTTTGAACCCCAAATAACTAAATAGGAATAATAAAACAATAAAATACAAATAAATAATTTAATAAAAAATATTTATTAAGCTTAGATTTTGAACATATGTATGCTATACAATATGTAAAGAAAACCCTGTCCGACCCGTGAAGGTATTGTTAGGTATCGTTAACTGATTCTAATAATGCTTACAAAGCTGGGCTAAACTTAAAAAAAAATCCCCCAAAAAAAATAAATATTATTTCGAAAAAGCGAGGTAACTTAATGCATGTGCGGTAAACAACCCGATAGCCCCGCCCCCCTTCACCCGCGCATGTATGCGCGGGTGAAGGGGGGCGGGGCATGCGGCACGTGGTCGCATCGCTATTCTCTCCGTCACAAATGGTGTTGTCAGTTTTTTAAAAATGACCAAATTTCGGGAAAATTGGAATTAATACCCGGGAAAAAAAGATTATTTCAAAATTCATTATTATTGTTACTGTGATGATTATGTAAAATTTTATATTATATTTGGTCAAGTGTTTACCTAACCTTTATTATCCTTATGGGTCGGACAGGGTTTTCTTTACATATTGTATAGTCTAAAATATAAAAAAAATACCTTAATTACCTCAAGTATTATTATCTCTTAACATTATAATTATGTAAAAGGTAGGTATATAAATAAATAAAGGTAGGTTTCACACCTGAACAACCTCAGGATCCGTGATTAGTTGGTTCACTTTCAAGAGATGCAGAGTATCTTCGTCCAATTCCTTGACATTCTTTCCATATGGTTTGCGAATATTTGTAATGTATGGATCTGATGTATATAGTATTGTATGGAATACATCTTCGTTAGTTGCCGATCTTGAACACTTTCTTGCATGATGTAGTCTAAAATTTTTGTAGTCTTTATTACGAGACTTCACATCTTCCGAAAGTTGTCCTATTTGTAAGACACCAAAATGATTTATGATCCTCCCTCCATGAATCAGTAACTTATGTACTGATGATGGCATGTAATACCAATTGTATTTGGTAACATATATTCTTGCTGTTTCTAAAGCATAATCACCGAACTTTCTAGCATCAATCATGATACCTGATGATAAAGCTTGTAGAATTATGTATAATCTGTATATCAGGACCTCATCAACACCTGTTATTTCTGCAGAACAACTGGCATTACGGAAAAATCTTCTAGCTGTATTACCATCATCCGAGTTGCTACTTACTTGCCTTAGTTTATCAAGTATTAAGCCCAGCTCTTCACGGTATCTTTTTTGTACTGTTGCTTTTTTTTCCTGTTTTAGTCGTTTATTTTCGTCATTGGTGGCTGACCATTTTTCAAATGAAAGATTATATGATATGTATAATATCATCTCCATGCATGTAATGTTAATAAACCATACTGGAAAGAATTATTGTTTTATGGCCTGACAGTGACTTTTTCTAAATCATTCATTAACCGGGGAGTAGCACCACATATAGTGCATGTGGAACTTGAAGAAGTGTCAGTCAATACTTGAGTCACTTTTCCATCTATCATTGTAAGGAATAGTTGATGTTTCATTTGTATTTCTTCACCACATCTATTGATCAATGATGGGTATAAATTGTTAATTTGGCTTTGAATATTATTCACAACAGCTCTTGTTTTCTCAGGAGTTTCTTTTGAAACCTCGATTAAAATAGGTCGACAAAACCCTACAGATGAAGGTACAGGATTTTGCCAGATAATAGTGCCAGTTGCTTCATCAACTAACATTCTAGGAACAAAAGAAGCAATAAACAGATTGACGTCTGAAACAAGTTCAGACTCTTCTGGAAGTATTTGTTTATACTCACTTTGTCCAGATGAACCATCACATCCCCACTTGCTGGATAAAATTAGGTTTTTCAATCCAGCCATAACGATAGAGCCGTATGATCCAACAAGTCTTGTAAAGAAATAATTTTTGCATATGTATTGCTGATTTCCATCGATGAAACAGGTGGATAGTAGCTTTCTTTGCAGTTCTGTATTTTGTAATATGGTGGCAGAAGAAAACAGTTTCTTTCATTTGTTAGGTTCCTAAGGTACAAATACTGTGCTTTGGTAAGATCCAAGTCAATGTATACACTTAACGCTTCTTCATCGGTCAACATTCTAATGTTATTCGAACCAATCGAGTTCAAACTGGTTTTCTCATATTGTTTGTTTGCAGTTCTAATAGCTTCAACAAGGTTTGCCTCGATGCCTTCGCTCATTGACCGTAATCCTTGCAAATATGCTTCATAAATATGTTGAAATCCGTATTCATTGAGTAATGTAGTATTTTTACGCCTTTTACTCGATTCAGAAAGAGTCTTCGTAAGGAATACAAGGCCTTCCTCGCTTCTCATTAGAAGTTGAAGACGTGCAGAGAGATGATCCGTCTTCTGTTGGTGAAGCAGGCAAAGTTAGAGAATATTGTGTGTGGAGCCAACTGCTATTGGTTTCAAGAAATGTATCCTTCTTGCGTGAAGCTTGAGCCCAACGACTATTGAATTGTGGTAATAATTTCTTTTGAAAATCGCGTATTATCACTTGTATGTTATCTTCTGAAAGGAGACGGGCGAAATTGGGCCTGAACTGTACACAAATGAATTATTTGTCAATAATTTTCATTTATTTTTTTGTTTTCCATCATTTATTACTAATTCTGTTTTCGACAGAGTAAAAAAGATAATATTTAATGAAATAATACTGACTTTCTTTACTTTCACTTTTCAACAATGTTACCAGATGAAATGCGAATCATTAATATGTTTTAATCGATTAATCAAATTATTACAAAAATAAAATTAAAAGTGAATCAGTACATTTCTACAGATTCGGTTTAGAAAATCTTTTAATATAACGTCTTAATTATATTATGTATTATTTACTTAATTACAAAAACATCTTAAAACAAATTGATCAACAGATCGATTTGATAATCGATCAATCATACTTTTTTTATTATACAGGCAACAAAGTAACACTCGTGACAACGTGACGTCAAACGTCAAAAATTATTCCCTTCCGGGTTTCAACTTGCCGTAGTGGATATTGTATTTTGTTGTATTTTCGTGTGGTTTTATATTATTTTGCGTCTTTGGCAACCTATTTAGGATTCTGACGGTTATTATTTTGTCGGATGATCCACGCATTTCTCACAACGGACTTTGATATCTTCCTTACTCGACTTATTTCGAAACAACATACAATGAGAGACCAACGTCTTCAGTATCATATCGAGTTTTACGACAAATAGTTCTTTCAGTTACAGAGCAATGGGTTGCATTGCACCTCATGGTAAGTATTTATTTAAAACGGATTTAATTAAAACTTCACGTTGTGATATTTTGCGAGTTCCAACAAGGATACCTTTTAGGTATAATTGAAGTTTCAATAATAATATTCTTATAATATATACATATCACTTTAATGCACTTGATTTATTTCAATTCCAAGTAAGATTTACAGTTTGATTATCAATTACGGAAGATAGTTCTTTTTATATAACTTCTTGTTAGAATTCAACAATTCAATGAAACAATAGTAAAATAGTATACTGAAGTCGTGGTGGCCTAGTGGTTAAAACACCAGCCTCTCAAGTATGAGTGTGCGGGTTCGAATCCAGGTCAGGCAAGTACCAATGTAACTTTTCTAAAGTTATATGTACTTAATTATATCTTGGACACCAATGACTGAAGGTGAAGGAAAACATCTTGAGGAAACCTGGACTTCATAAGTCTGAAATCACCAACCCGCATTGAGCAAGCGTGGTGATTACGCTCAATCCTTCTCTGTATGAGAGGAGACCTGTGCCCAGCAGTGGGACGATAAAAGGTTGATGATGATGATGATGATTGTAAAATTGAATGACTTTATATGAAAACATTAATATAAGTACTCTACTATAATACTAGTATCACCATGATCTCAGTAAGAAGTAATATACATAGATACAATTCTGAAATATACATAGATACAATTCTGAAAGATACAGTTTTCTCACTGTTTTTATTTTGTGCAAAGAATATAAACAATGTTCTGCATCATAATTCTGTAATTATTATTTGTGGAAGCTGTAAATAATAATCTAATATTGTTGTAGGTTAATAGATCTCATCACATTTACCAAGGATGCAGAGATTTAGCTGTGAATGCCTTGGGCACAGATGAGCAACTTCCATCTCCAATGGCTGGACATCTCCAAGTGTGTGTGAACTGTGGACGTTCAGTGTTGCGGGCAAGATCTCAATCATTGCACACTAACACCCAACGTGAAAGATGAATTCATGCAGTCATTTCTGAATGGATATTGCCTTGGACTGTAAGTTTTTATTGGGTTTCGTTGTTTTGTATTTTATACTACCACAGGATAATCTATGTATACTACTATGTTTTATTTTTTCACACTAATCTCTGAAATAGCAGTCAGCTTTAGAGAATCATTTTTGTAAATTAGTGTCACAGTAGCGACCCGCCCCGGCTTCGCACGGGTGCAATGCAAAATATACCTACTGCAGAATGTCCTTATACACAACGTTCACAGCTTTTTTGTCATTAGCCAATAGAAACATGTTTTGCTTAGACGTTACTCTTGACAGCGCGACATATAATTGGCCATGTGAAAAACACTCAACACTCAAGTCTAATCCTGCAACGTTAAAAGTTTGACCCTGCGATTTATTAATGGTCATTGCAAAAGATATCTTTACCGGAAATTGTAGGCGTTTAAATTGGAACGGTAAATCTGATGGTATCAGAGGAATTCGGGGAATTAGTACATCTTCTCCGGTACCGCATCCGGTGAGTATTGTGCACTCTATTATGAATTTTTTTAGTGATTTTACCAGCAAACGTGTGCCATTGCAGAGCTTAGGAGGATTCAGATTTCTTAATAAAATAACAGGACAACCTACTTTCAATTCCATTTTATGAGGAGGGAGTCCAGAAGGGTTCAAAGAATTAAGAAATTCTGTAGGAAAATGTACAGCTTCTTCCGAGTCGAGAACAGTATCGACCGAGTAGTATATTTGCGTCGGCGTATCAATTTTTGCAAGAATCAAGTTGTATGCTTTATCTACTTGTTCGTTGGTTGGTGACAGGATGGCTCTTTCTTTGAACCAAGATAGAGTCTTACAACTTATGTTATGAATGTCAGGATAGACATTGTTGACCAAATCTTGGATGTTGTCTATCAAAACACAAAGGTTATCTAGGTTAATCCTTCCATCACTTTGAGTTAACTTTCCATTGCCAACTTTTAGCAGCATCTCTGAAAAAAGCCTGTTCTCACGTGAAGATAATGAAAGCCTCATGTTAGTTTTAAGCTCTAACTTATTAACGTATGGCCAAAGGTTGGATCTTTTTAGGGAAGCATTTATTTCGTCCGCACGTGTTCCTCTAGTGACAACCGGTAGGATTTCACGAAAGTCTCCAGAGAACAGAATTGTACATCCACCCATAGGTGCATTTTTACTGCGCAAATCGCGCATTATCCTATCCAGTGCTTCCACAGATGTCTTGTTTGACATGGTGGCTTCATCCCAGACTATTAATGAGCAGTCACGGATCAATTTTCCTGTATTGCTCTGTTTAGAAATACTACAGACGCTTTTATTATCATCGGTAGCGATTTTCAGCGGGAGCTTGAATGTAGAGTGTGCAGTTCGGCCTCCTTCTAAAAGCGTAGCGGCAATGCCGCTAATGCAATTTTTCCGGTGGATCTGACTTTTGTTAAAAACAAATTAACTAAAAATGTTTTACCTGTACCTCCTGGGGCATCAAGAAAAAATATTTTTCCTTCATTGTTATCAATTGATGATAGTAATGTAGTAAATACTTTTTTGTGATCGATGTTCAATCGTGGCTCATCTTGGGCTATATTCTGTAAAAGTTTCGATTGATCGTATGATGTTTCTCTTGTGTATTCGGCACTATTCGTTAAATCTGAGTTAATATTAGCTGGCATCGGCAGTCCAAAATCATTGATCGATTTACTCGTCAGTAGTTGCACTACTTTGTTCAATTCAAATAATGCTTCATCAAATATGTTTTGGTCATATTGTAAATCATCTGAAACTAATTCTCGCCGTTGCCGAATCAGAATATCACTGGCCATATTTTCTCGAAATTTATTCCATAGACTAACAGAATCAGTTACTTGACAAAACGCAACTATGATGGCAAATAAATATCTTAATGATGTAGCGGAACTGCAAATAGCTGCTTCTGATAATGTATTTTCCCAGTGAGAATCGTCTTCCAAGAGTCCCATAGCTTTACATGCCATTTGATAAGTATTGTAAATAACACCTTGTACAGTTCTCAGGTGTGCAAAGGATGTCGGGCCTTTTACAACGTGGAGTAACATTCTCAAATGAAAGCATTCGCTGTTGTTGGGATGAATCGCGTAGACTCTACCAAGAGCATCAGTTTTTTTTATTCCGGGGAAACCATCGACCGCAGTTCCTTGTTTTCGTCGTTGGAATGTTTTGGAACTCTGGTTCCATGTATAGTAAGTTGGAACTCTGTCATATGTCAGTGTTTTCGCGAAATCATCTTGAGCGCATAACTTGAAGAATGCTGTTAATGTAGTGTCCCGCGGGTTATTGACAACTTCTTGTATATTGTTCTCAGTGAAATATACTCTTTGTCCATTTTCTAAATGAACTGCAAGGTAGACAATAGTGGGAGCTCGATCGTGAACTTCGAATGATAAAATCCTCCATACTGCTTCAGAACTGCATATGTAACGTCCAGACTGATATGTTTCCACTTCATTTGGTGATTGTATGCTGAAAGTACCTTGATCGCTACCTTTATTAATGTATTTAGTAACATATTGGATCGACTTTATTGAACTGCACAACTCGCGTTGATGTGGGCATCAAAAATTTTTAAAAGGAGCGGATTATGTGGAACGATCCATCGGTTATCAATATCGTAATTTCCGACTGTGGCACTTTGCCCACCCTGATCTGGCGATCGTCGTCGATATTTGGGATATCCGTCATCGCTAGTAGATGTTTGTATTTGAAACGGCTTCGGAAATTTTTTGCTGCATTTGGAATCTCGCATACTTGCAGAATTACGATTTAAAGTCCCGCAGGGACCGTGTACCATGTGTTTTTTTACTATTTCAAACAGGACAGGATCATCTTCCTTAACCGGTAATTCAGCTGAAATTACGCTGTCGATTTGATTTGGTCTAATTTTGTTCACTAACCACACCAGCAGATGTACATGTGGCAAACCACGTTTCTGCCACTCTATAGTGCACATATGACAGCGCGGCGGACCGAATATATGAGACTTGTTAATGAGGTGTAGGAGTTTCTGTACTTTTAAATGGAAGACTCTATTAACTATATCATATCTGTCTTGTGGAGTTAAATTGGTATTACTATTTTCTTTGATTTCTGGCCAATTTGGGTTACATGTTGCAGTAATGAATAAATCAGGTTTACCGTAATGTCTGACATAAGTCATTGCGTCCTCTGATTTTTCATGTAAATATCGAGGTCCACCTGTGAATGATGAAGGTAGTATAACCAACTGTCCAATGTTGTTGCTGTGTTCATTCGCCTGTAAAGCATCCTGAAGGTGAACGTAATTTTCTGCTCTCAATTTAGTTTGATTGTTACGAATGTAAGCCAATCTCTCAGATTCAATTTTCGCATATTGATCGACAAAGTATTGGTTTGTCAACATTCCATATCTAAGCAAAGAGTTGAAATTGTTTTGTCTTGTCATTATACGGTAGCAATAGTAGTTCATACACGACACTGTCTTACGCAGAGGTGCACTACTGGTTGGGTCAACTTGAGGAACATTAATGGCATAACCATCTTCTCCGCGACATAGCATCAAAGGATATTATAAGCTGTCATAAGATCTGTGTAACTCTGATATTTTTTGCAAATTATCATCACGACTGCGCAACACAATATCTCTTTTGTCGAATTGCTGTCCAGCTATTACCACTGCTACTTCACTCGTGGACGGCGCATTATATCGCCCTCTGTGTTCTCCAACAGGAACTTTATTTGCATGGATTACGACATTATAGTCTGGAGTATCTATTGGAACACTCTCAATAGCAGTTTTAACAGACTGAATGTAGCTGTTATGAGAATGTAACATATCTTGAAGAGATCTGATCAAATCTATATCTATTGGCTGTGTGACAATCGAACACCGCGTTGATGCTTGTGTATCTGGGTCTGCAACAAAATAAATTTGCAGAAATTTGTGATCATCTGGTCGAAGTGGTAGCAAGCTCCCAGCCAAGTGATACACTTGCCCTTGAATTTTAAATGTAGGCATAAAACCGCGCTCAACAACTTGCTTACTTTTGAAAGACGTCATTTGAAATGCGTTATTGTAACGGCGGATATTGCGTATGAATTGTTTGGATTTCGGATGATCTCCCGTAAGCAGAGAGTGAAGTGGTTCAGGTGGAGGAAGAATTTCTTCTAATTTTACTTTTCCTTGTAAGCAACACAAACCTTTCGATTCGTCCTTGAACTTCAATGCCAAACAATATTCACACACTACTGACATAGTACCTATGGACACAATACGATCATCCTTGTAACAAATCAAAGGATCGTAATTCATGGCAGAATATTCTTTATTTACCCATCTGTGGCTGATCGGTTGTCCGTTTTGTTCAGCGTTACTATGTGTCTGTGCTGATTCTCTCGTTCTCTGTATTCGATTTCTATTCTGGCTGAGGCGAGCCTCATGCTCTACAGAGGATTCTCTGGCTCTCTGAACTCTACGTCTAACCCGATCCGTGCTGCGGCGAGCCTCACCCTCTATTGAGGATTCTCTTTCTCTCTCAGTTCTATTTCTATCTCGGAGCTGGCTGAGGCGAGCCTCGCGTTCCGTTGACGATTCTTCATCTCTTGCTGAACGTGCTCTTCTGGCATTCACTGTACTACGACCTATGTTCGCACGACGACGTCTTCCGGACATGACTTTATAATGTCTGTTCAAAATTTTATACTTAGGTACTCAGTACTTGATTAAACTCACAACTTAAAACTATACGTATGATTATGAACTAATTGCACTAATTATTGGTTAGTGCTGGAGTAAAAAATATTTACTTACTATTCGTTTGACTAAAAACAAAGATTATCAACAACAAAATATACCTATTCTATTCAGTTCTTCTATGAACTTAACTATAATTTTCAATAATTGAAAATGCTCGCCCTAATACTAAATTGCCTTAACTCTAAATTCAAATCAAAGTCTTAATGTAAGAAATACCAAGGAATATGGTTTTAAGCTAATCCTATCTAACCTAATGTACTTATAATAATAAAAATTAAAAGATAATCAACAACAAAGATACTTATTCTATTCAGTTTAATTAATTCTTGATATTTTCCTCGCTAGAGAGCTCCGATAAACGCGTGCGATCGCTGCAAATCATAAAGTGCTATAAGGCGAAGCGCGTTTTTTGTTTTTGTTTTTTAATATGGCATCTCGTAGTTGACCTTGAGAGGCCGGTACTACTTAACCGGACTATCCTGTGGCTGCCTTAAGTGAATTTAAAGCCTCCAGCCAGGGCTACTAAAAGCTAAGCGACTACACGCTAAGGGCACCCCCTGTGGGGTACGAACCTCGGCTTAGGGTGTCGCTAGAAGAACAGCAAGGGACGGCTGGAAGGCAAAGCGCGGCCATCGACGCGCTATTTATAGGCACGCGCCGCCCGGCGCAAACAACTACGACCCTGCATTTTAAATTTGTAATATCTTCGGTAATATTCACTTAAACTACATGGTGTAAAAAGCATATTGATCTATAATAAATGCACAATTTATTTAAGGTACTTAAATGGATAAGGATTAATGCTGTATTGTTTAAAATCACTTCGAAAATAACCATTTTTTAGTAAAGAATAAAAATGGTTATGCTGGGTTATCCCTAAGAGATAGACATATACCATCGCGGACTTTTTTGTTGAACTTTTTAAGGTGAACAATACTGTAGTACATTATTTTGGTCTATCTCGTAGGGTTCAGCCAGCGTTTGCAATATAAGCGCAAAAAAACGTGCTTATTTACGACATCACATTAGAAACCTTTAAATTTATCAGTGTTTCTCTACTATGTTATGCATTTATTATACATACAAACCTTCCTTAAGAATCACTCTATCTATTAAAAAAAACCGCGTCAAAATCTGTTGCGTAGTTTTAAAGATCTAAGCATACATACGGACATACAGCGAAAGCGACTTTGTTTTATACTATGTATTGATTGATTCATGAGAAATAATTATATGGAAAAGTTAGTGCAATATATCTAGGCATTGTAAAAAAACACAAATAATTATATTGCAGTCTTTATTTCCTGAAGGTGTAGATTAGAAGAGATTTGCGTTATTATTATTATTTATTATCTTAACCTAGTGCACAATACATTGAGATAAAAGCACAAAACCGTTTTCATGGTTTGTCTGTAGGAACAGAACAAACAGTGTATCAACAATAATTAATTATTACTAGCACGGACATTTAAATTAGTATCTAGCAAAGAAGTTAGGTCTTACAGAATTGCTTACAGACTACTGAGTGATGTATCATGTATGTATTACTTTTTTTAGAGAGAGACTCATGATATAATTTTTTTTCCAGATTTCAAGAGCTCGAGCTCTCATATGTCATCATTGCTCGGTGAGAGCTGATAGAAATGCTCATCATTTTATGACTGGATCATCTGGATCTTCAGCAGCAGTAGATTTAACAAATGAATATGATGGTACAACTTCGCAGTCAACTTCACAGTCTACCACCAATGTAGCTGTGTCACAGGGCACTCAACAGTTTACCCCCAGGATAAATATATTTATAATACTAGGTTATAGAACTTACCTACATCATCATTGCCGGACAGTGAATGGCAGCATTCCTCATTAGAAGCTAATAAATCAAGGGCCGTCACCATATGCGTATGGGTTGCTGAAGTGGTGAACAGAAGACTTAAGAGAGCTTTTAATTTATTTAGACAAGATTATTTTAATACTGCTTCAAACCATATAATGACTGATTTTATGCTATTAAATGCTTTTCAGTCTCCCATTACAAATCGTGTTGATGCTGAAGATATTTTACAAATATTCAATGACAATATGAACAGAGAAAAAGATTTAGGTTATTATGTCATTCAAAATAATATAAACTGACGTAGGGCTGATTTTCCAAGAATAAATGTTCAAAATGATAACTTAAATGATTTTCCACAGCTCATACATAGTGATTTAATAAAAGTATCTTTAGGTGTTTACCAAATTAAACAGGCTAGGTCATATTATGGTTAGCAGTGCTCACCATAATATGACCTAGCCCTGTGTGTGTGCTCACTGAGCATATACGAGAAGATGGTAGATCTGAAATAGAAGTGTGTCGAAATATGGACAGTAACCTACTAAGAGAACTGTCAACATACACTCATTCTTGCTGGCTATTGAGAGGTTGAATTAAATCAAGGCATGTCAGTTCAAAAACATATTTTACTTACAATTTAGTTGACAGTTCTTTTAATGGAAGAGAGGCTATAAAACAATATTACTGTAATTTCTTGGTCTAAGGTAAACGGACTGGTATTTTGGCGTGGCTAGCTGGTATTTAATAAATAATTTCATTGTTGTTGTGTTTTCTTGTCTTCATTTACTATACCTACTTATTATTGTATAAAGTCAAGTTTTTTTTTAAATGAACAGACAGCTGTGTTGCTGGGGAGTTTGTTCCGCTGCTTCTTTCCAGCGAAAGCACTAGGAAGTGTCGATGGGTGGGCGTTTTGGGGGACTGTCTTATGTAATAACGATGTTCAAGAAGTGCTGATGCTCAGGCTATTTTAAATAAATTAATTTTTGATTCTTTTTTTTTTTGTTTAACCCGCATACCAGCGCCTATGAAGGCCGGGAGTTCGATATTGTCTCCCGACCAGGGCGTCTTTTGCTTCGGCTAGAGGCGTGAGGGCGCTGAGAGTCCTGCTCCCTCACGAGCTTCGCTTCCTTTGCCAGAATTAATTGTATATGATGAATTGGATGATTAATAAATCGATATAAGAGAAATGTGATTTTTATTCTTGGTTAGGTACTCTTTTCTATAATTAGATTGTAAATGGTTTTCCTAATTCTTTTTTAACCTCCTTCTTTGTAACATTTAATATGCAGTTAAGCGCCGCCGGCCCTTTGGAAACCACACTCACGATTTGTTAATGTCATAAAAATAGATTCTGATAAAATCTAGTCTACAAAAAGTCTGAATAATTGCATAAATATACCATAAGAGCGCTGACAGCTTGTAAGAAAACTTATAAAAAAGCAAATGAGGTTAGTTTTGTGCAAGCTAATAATACCCTATTTCTTTTTTCTCCGATTCTGCCATTCTAAATAAACCTTATTTTTTAAATAGTAATAATATTGAAATGATTTAATGCAATAATCGTGGCTGTCCAATCAGGCCCAACTTTGTATGAACTTTCGCCCGTCTCCTTTGATAATTTTCACGTAAAAATGTTGATAGGGTCGAAGTATTTTTACCGTTGTCGATATAGAAAAGTATCAATTCACGTCTAGAGCAATTAAAAGAACTCATTATAAATATTTTCTATTGTAATTTTATTAAATTACAATAACGACAACGTTACAACGTTATTACGAACAAATAACAAATTGTGTTAAAGGGTGTTCAGTGGCCAAGCTTTTTATAGGAAAATCGAATAAGGGTGGTGTGCATCATATGGAAGCGTTCAAGTATTACGTAACGCAATTTTTGAAGATTTTTGACCCCCCTCCTCCTCCCCTTGTAACGCACCATAACGTTTTTCTGTCCTCCCCCTCCCACTCCCTAAATGTTACGTAACACTCAAGTGACCATTTTTACCCTAAAGTCGCAAAAAAGTATGCAGAAAGTATGAGTATTACAGATTTTATCCTTGGTATAGTTTTAATTGCCTTTACGGTAATAATACTTACAAGATATTGTTACGAATGGACCTTATGTCGATGACATAAGGTTCAATATCGCGTGACATGCAGTGTGTCACTTTTAAGCCCTATTTCCCCAGATCTAGACATTTTCTAGGTACAATTTAAAAACTCATTGCTAGACTTAGGATGGCCTATCGAATGGTACAGGTCTCAACAGTTTTGTCAACAAAGTGTCGACATCGAAATTTCTAGAAACCCGTTTCCGGGAATTACCGTAGGTACTTACTTGGCCGGTGACCTCGAAGTTATGGGGTATTATTATTACGTCTAGAGGAATCTGGAATGTTCGATCAGCTGGCCTATATATAGCGCCGTGACGCCGGCGCACAGTCAGTTTGAATTCGACTAACGATACGAGAACAAGCGACAGTTGAAGCGATCTTAAAGAAGACCTACTGCGACAATTACAACGAGAACTTCGAGTACTACGTGAAGTAACATCTGTAGCGTTATTGTGTGTTTACAACACTGACTTCGTGGACATAAGAGAAGACTTCGGTGCAACGTCAGTGACATTCTACTTGTCATTGCCTACAATCGACTGTACCTTCGTTGCCAATAAACTTCGTAACCCTTAACCGGCATTTTAGTGCCCCTAGCCCGTAACAATATTTTAAATCCGCAACACCTGCGTATTTTGTTTCTTTTTTATAAATTTTTGGCTTTACACACAGTTGTTTTCATCCTTCATTCTCCTATTTTAGCTTTTTTTTTACTAATAAACTCTTAAATAAAATAACATTTTTATTTTAATCTTTGACAAAGCAATTATAAATGGAAACCCAACTGAAATTAAACATTATACTCGAAATAAAATCGTATTTTTAACAAAATTAAAAAATAATCAACTATCTATTAACCAAGTATCTAAGTAGGTCTATAAAACAATTCGATTGAAATTACTGCTCCTCTGTCCATGGGTTTGCTAGCCACTCGGATTCTTTCATCACTGGCATCTGAAGTGCAGACAAAGACGGTTCTGGAATTGTTAAGCCACTTGCATCAACTTCGTCTTCGTCGAGCCAGTCAGCATCCTCAGACGATGTTTCATAACGACGCGCAATGCAGAGAAGCTCATTCGCCCTTCTGGTAGCAAGGCGCTGTGACCGTACTCTAGTTTCACAATGGTCTGGGATAGTCTTACCATCTACGTAACGACAGTGCATTTGAACACTCTTGTGAGATGTGAAATAGATTCCACAGGTTGGACATACTTTTTTCTTCAGGTCGGATTGTACAGATGGACAAAAGAAATCGTAAGGCATCTGCTTAAACCCTTCTAGAGGAGGTGACAGATCAACGGACAACCTCACAAGAAGTGTCGAAAACTTGGATGTTCCTTTGTCTAGTAAACTGGGTACTACGAGCTTGCTTGGAGTTTGAAGTATTGGGCAAGGTGGAGGCATGAAAGTATCCACAAGCGCAGATTTCAATGCACTTCTCGGTGGTGAACAGCAGGATTCATCCGCGCATTTTATAACCTGTAAGAAAAATTGCGATTCACGGACGTGAACGCTATACCACACCAGATTTGGTTCTGCTGGATCCTGCATGCTATCTTCGGGTTGTCTTTAGTTCGCCGAAACGTCGTAATTATCAATTTTCATTTCTCTCCACACTTCTGCAAGTGTTTCCCCAGCGTGCTGAAAATTGCGTTTTTCCAAATTATCATCCGTAGTCATTCCTTTGTCGAGATGAGAACGAAAATGTTCATGAAGCAGAATGATGCCTGCCAGTCGTTTGCTGAGGGGAGCCATCCGACGCTCAACTCGGTTATATGCGCTCCGCCCAGGAGCATTAGTCGCTATAAACAAGGCGTCCAAGTTATATTTTTTAAAGTGTTCAATCGCAAAGTTCTAGGCTTTACGATAACGCGGGTTTTCGTCCGGTCCACCATCTACAAAGATGATGATCACTGGCTTCACAGTGTTCGATTCTGTCATCATTAAGGGTTTGAATGACGGTATTGATAAAAGCGATTCGAAATCATAAGCATGGGTGTTCGCTGTGGAGGATGCGTGTTTGCCGCTCCTTATGGATATGTGTGTCGGTCCGCTGTACCCAAACAGCTTCTTCCTTACCGAAACTGTTAGGTTCCACCTTGACGCCGGCGTATACAGAATGAATAAGTTTGTGCCGCTCTGCCACGACCCAGTCATGATCAGGTAAAAGTATTCTGTATTCCATATGCATTAAAAGAGGACTCTGACTTTTCACTGCTGGTAAACCTATTGGTACACGTGCCTTATCGTCTTGTGAGAGAACGAATACTTGCTGCGGTCCCAGAAGCGACGCGAGAGATTCCAATGACCTGATTGTAGCAGTGCAAAATTCCCCGTCCTCATGCTTTCTGTGCATCTCAGTCTATGGTCTTGCTAACTTTACGGGTACGGTACGTACGTGTCTTCTTCCCTCTTGAGTGTTAGAAACGCGCGGGAGTAAATGAAGATATGTGCCGCTTCGAGAAATTTGGAATCCCATTAACAACAGCCTCTCATGCAGGTCGGATAGAGTGAGACAACTCCTAATCATCTCTGTTCGGCGACGTTCATCAGCAGCGCTGCCATGAATGGCAATATTAATAATGGTCTCTAGGAGGGAAGGTTGCGAGTCAACTAAAGGGGGCTGTCCAGGGCCAGTTCGAGGTTGTGTTGCAACAGGATTGTTGCTCTGACGTTCAGTTTTCTCCAGTTTTTCTTTGGCTCGAAATTTTTTTGCAAGCTTAGCAGAGTCTCTTTTTTTCTTTAAACATTTCTTCTTTCAACTCTTTGCGTAGCTTTTTTATTTCGTCGTGAACATCATCTTTAGCTATACCAATGTCCCTTGCTTCAGTAAGAACATTTATTCTCTGTTGCAGTAGACCAATTTTCTTCATAAGAGTTTCTTGAGCCGGTTTGCTTGGAACATTTTTAGTGATGCCCGAATCAATCAAACTCGTGTGTGGTTCCGTAGACGGTGTCTCCGCAGATTCCTCATCAGTATTCTGACTTTGCTCATCGTGGGTGTCGCTCATCTTTCGTTTGACGGCAGTGCAGTCTTGTCCAGCGACTGCGACAATCGATTCCATAAGAGATGAACACGTGGATAAAGCTACAACATCCGAATCCTATAGACCAAGAGAAAATTCATTGAGAATAGGTATTATTGACACATGCAATAAAAAAACAACTTTAATATACAACATATACAAGTAGATACACCTGTTTTTGTTGAAGAGCATGCGAAGTCGAGGAAACATTGGGCTTCAGTGTTGCTGGCGTGCTTGATGTTTTCATAGGTAGCTAAAAAAATATATAATACTTTTGACCAGTTCTTTTATGAAAAATTAAGGTTTGAATAATGTAGGTATTATAATACTTATGTCATTATTACATTTTAGCAGCAAACCTGTGTAAAATAGCTAAGCATTGTTGCTTTCTTCTTCGTGGCCTTCACCTTCAACTCTCGTATAACATCATTTATATGTTCTATAAACTTCTCTTTATTTTTTAGTTTTTATTTAGTCGTTTTCCAAATTGTGTTGGCATTTTTTTGACACAGTTGCGCTGGCAAGTCAGCATGAGAGCCTTTATAGGCCAAGAACAGCTGATGATACAAATCTCCCTCTTTTGAGGACATTACAGTATGAACACTTTGAACTCACTTTAATAACACCGACTATAGCAATGTGCTTCTGCATAAACACTAACGAATACTGACAACGAGAACAACAATAAATGACGTACAATACAATCTAGGGATTCCCCGTGAAATATAAACAAAAAGGTTTGCCAACTTGCGAGAACAAATCAAAACTGATTACCAGACTAATACAATCAAGGGATTCCCCGTAAAACGTAAATGAAAAGGGCCAATTTTGGAGTATTAATTCCCTAATTTTTTATTTAAAAAAATAAACAATGTTACGTGACGTGTTGTAAGAAAGACCCCCTCCGTCCCTGTAACGCATCGTAACGTTTAACGAGACCCCCCCTCTCCCCAAATTGCATTACGTATTACTTGAACGCTCCCTATACCATTATCTTAGACGTCCTTATTTTCACATAAAACATGTGCAAAAACTATATCAATAACTAAAAACCGCAAAATTTTACCTCAGAAACGTCATACGATACTTATCAATTCAGTTCCCGTGATAATGAATATGGGACGTGTTATCAAAAACCGCGTTTTTTATTGTACATATTAGGTGGATACCTTAGCCTTTATAGGCCAAGAACAGCTGATGATTCAAATCTCCCTCTTTTGAGGACATTACAGTATGAACACTTTGAACTCACTTTAATAACACCGACTATAGCAATGTGCTTCTGCATAAACACTAACGAATACTGACAACGAGAACAACAATAAATGACGTACAATACAATCTAGGGATTCCCCGTGAAATATAAACAAAAAGTTTTGCCAACTTGCGAGAACAAATCAAAACTGACTACCAGACTAATACAATCAAGGGATGCCCCGTAAAACGTAAATGAAAAGGGCCAATTTTGGAGTATTAATTCCCTAATTTTTTATTTAAAAAAATAAACAATGTTACGTGACGTGTTGTAAGAAAGACCCCCTCCGCCCCTGTAACGCATCGTAACGTTTTACGAGACCCCCCCTCTCTCCAAATTGCATTACGTACTACTTGAACGCTCCCTACACCATTATCTTAGACGTCCTTATTTTCACATAAAACATGTGCAAAAACTATATCAATAACTAAAAACCCCAAAATTTTACCTTAGAAACGTCATACGATACTTATCAATTCAGTTCCCGTGATAATGAATATGGGACGTGTTATCAAAAACCGCGTTTTTTATTGTACATATTAGGTGGATACCTTGTGCATGAAATTATATCAAATTTAGAACTTTTTTTTTGTTCACCTAGTGGAAATCTCTACCAGATCGTCCTCCGTCTGGGGGTCGACGGAGGGTGTGCCGGGCTCTCACCGGCTAAAACCACTGGAGCGTTCCTCTTCTTGCCTATGGCCGGGGGTGCCGGTTCTAGTTTGCCATAACGCAGCATCTCCGACAGGCCTTGACCCACCGCGCGCAAGATCGGCGGGTCCCTCTTCCTTCCCTCATGCCATTAGGTAGGCGTGTAGGAATAGCCACTACACACCTACAGTCCTACCAACTTAAGGCGGAAACATACTTACGTGTCGTGGCGTGTCGTGACGATTACTGTCGTGACGGTGAGTGTGCACACTAAAGTGTCGTGTCGTGGCGTACTCGGGCGTTATTTCTGAACAGTACTTGACGAACCTTTGCAGCGTTCAAACATAAATAAAATGTTTTCTTCTGATTCGGATAGTGATTTTGATGAAGACCTTCAATTTCTCTTAGCAATGAAACTTCTTAAGAGCAAAAAAAAGAAAAGAAGATACTGGGTTCACCCTATAAGCAGAGGGAGACAAGACAAAGGTGAATTTCATCGTCTTGTTAAAGAACTGGAGAGCGACGATGAGAAATTTCATCAGTACTTTAGGATGAACCAAGCACAATATGAGGAAATCCATTCGCTGATTGAAGGAGACATAAAAAAAGTACATACGAAATTTCGTGAACCCATAGGTACTAAAGAAAGACTTGCGTTATGTTTAAGGTAAGTTTTATTTTCTTTGAAAAATATAATTGACTGTGCTGTTGCACGAGTTAGGTTAACAATCATTTATCATGAAACTAACTTATATGAAATCAACGTTTAAGTAATCACAACCTGCTGTCTTATTTATTAGTTAAAAAATTATCTGTTTATCATTAAATCATTAGTTTAACCATTATTTTGAATTTATTCATCTTCAAAATTTATACTGTCATAGTATGCTTTCATGTTATCTGAAACAACAGGTTTTGAGTGTGATCCGGATGGAAATGATGATGACTGGATATATGTGGGTGACTGAGCGTGTATAGGTGACTGGGTGCATGTTAGTGATTGATGAACGTCTGCAGTAGTTTGGATGTATGTTGAAGAATCAGCATGATTTTGTGCGCGAGATGTAGTAGGAATTGATAACTCGATATATGTGGGTGACTGATCGTGTGAGGGTGACTGGTTGTATGTTGGTAATTCAGCGTTTGCAGTAGTTTGGATGTATGTTGAGGACTGATGTTGTGGAGTTGATTGGATGAATCTTCGAGTTGTTATTTTTATAGGCGTTTTTAAAATTTTGTCTCTGTGTTCCAATTGCCGTATTAATGCTTGGGAAATAGCGGTGTGCAAGTCTAATTTTATTTTTGTTTGTTCAAGTTTTGGCAGCACTTTTAATTCTTTACTCATGCTAAGGAAAAATAGATCAGTTTCGTCCATGTCTTGTCTAAAATTTTGCTTCTGACGTCTTAAATCTTGGGAAGATTTCATCAAATCATACAACTCTTGTAATTTGGGTTCTTTATTAGGTTTTCCACGTGAGGAACTGGATTGTGATTGACTGCGTGAAGTACTGGGACTTTCTGGAAGACTTTCGTCGGGAGACTCTTCTGTGGGTGGTGATTCTGGTGTAGTTGTCACATTTGTTTTTGTACTCCTACATTCCATATAAGGAAGAAGAAAACTCATGCTTTCTTCATATTTCCAGGGCACCAACGCCGCCGCAGCCTGCCCACTTTTCTTATTCCTTCGTCGCTTCAAAGCGCTGGCGAAAGCATTCCTTAGTTTTGCCCAGTCATCCTTGCATTTATTTACTGTAACAAATAATAATAATTGTTTATTTCTTTTCAGATTTTTAGCTACTGGAAACACTTTTCGATCATTGGCCTTCAACTATCGAATGGGATTTTCTACTGTGAAAGTTATAGTACAAGAAGTGTGTGAAGCCATTTGGAAAAATATGGCACCTATTGTAATGCCTACACCTTCTGAACAAATGTGGAAAGATATTGCAAATAACTTTAAACAATTTTGGCATTTTCCAAATTGTATTGGAGCATTAGATGACAAACACGTTAACATAATTTGTCCTATAAACGCAGGTTCTACTTTCTATAACTATAAACAAGAACACTCCATAGTTTTACTTGCATTAGTTGATGCTCAATACAAATTTATCATGATTGACGTAGGTGCGTATGGTCGAAACAGTGACGGTGGCATATACGAGAAATCTTTGATGGGAAAATTATTTGAGCAGAAAGCATTAAATGTACCACAGGATGAACCACTGAGTGTAAACTCACAACCTATGCCATACACTATTGTTGCTGATGCAGCATTCCCGTTGAAACCATATTTGTTAAAACCTTATCACAAAGACAAGCTAGTTAACAATGATGCAAATAAAATATTTAATTACCGCTTATCACGTGCACGCCGGTGTGTAGAAAATGCGTTTGGTATTTTACGGGCTCGATTTCGTGTATTTCATGGACCTATGCAAGTCCAACCGGACATGGTAGACAAGATTGTGCTAGCTGCCTGCTGCTTACATAATTTTTTAAGAACAGAAACATTGCTCCCTGAAGAAAATTTGATGGATTCTACTGACCATAGCAGCAACATCGACTGTCTAATTAATATTGAATCTTTACCAAGAAACCCATCAAAAAACGCTGTTTATGTCAGAGAGAAATACAAAGAGTATTTTATTAGTCCAGAAGGGAGAGTACCATGGCAAATAGAAATTATTCGCCGAGGTAGACAAAATTCTTAAATAATAAAAAATAATAATAATATATACGTACAAATGACACAGATTCAGCTAGCCCCAAAGTAAGTTCGAGACTTGTGTTATGGGATACTAACTCAACGATACTATATTTTGTAATAGATACATACATAGATAAACATCCAAGACCCAGGCCAATTAGGAAAAGATCGTTTCCCATCATGACCTGGCCGGGGATCGAACCCGGGGCCTCCACGTCGCAGGCAGGCGTGCTGACCGCTGCGCCACGGAGGACGACAAATAGTATTAATTGTTAATTTTGTATATTTATTCATTATCTCTTTTCAAATAAATAATAAAGTAAAATACAACTTTATTGACTTACCTGGTTTTTCTAAGATTTCAGCGATTTCTTCCCAAGCAGCATTTCTCATGAAATGATCCTTGTAATTTTTACACTTAGAATCATATATAACTTTTCTTTGGCGTACGAGTTCTATGAGATCGTCAGTCATTTTTTAAATTAAAATTTAATAACCGCTAGATGTTTGCGCCACGAGCCACGCGCCGTATAGAAACACATTTGTCTGTTGTGCCGTGTCGCGCCATAACCCCCACCACCGCTCTGGCGCAATCGGTGGCGAGCAGTCCGCGCCACGACAGAACGCTTTGCGTCACGACACGACACGCAAATATGTCCCTAACCATATTAAATGTATGAAACCGATATGCTCCTGGCGCGCCACGACACGCCACGACACGTATGTTTCCGCCTTTATCTGTGGACTGAGTGGTAGCGACACCGGCGCTTTAGTGTTGCAAATTAATAAAATTTACCCATGATTGGGTATGTCAGATAAGAAACTAGGTAAACATATAAACATAATTTTATTATTTTAAACAATACCCAACATTGTTTTATAATAATAAAATACTAATATAAGTACTAAATAGTCTTCAAAAATAAGAAAATTAATGTAGGTAGATACATACATTAGCTTTTTCTCTGGCATTCAATTGATATAATGTAGGTAGGTACCCCACTTACAAACTTTTGCATAAGTACCTACTTAGATGGATTCAGCAGTTACAAGCTTGATAAGTTGATACAAAAAACCCATAGTTTAGTACTAGCTACCAGCATCTCTATTTAAACAAAACTCAAATATCTAGACACTCAAGATGTGTCCTGTATTACATGACCTAGTTAATAGATAGAATAAAACAAAAGTTTCATCATCATCATCAACCCATATACCTACGTCCCTACTGCTGGGGCACGGGCCTCCCTTAACGATGTGAGGGGTTAAAAAAAAAAAACAAAAGTTTGCTTAACAATAATTTATTAGAATCCCGGTTTACAATAATTATGATCTTTTGATGAACTTGCACGCCCAACTTCATCCTGGCTGTGAGGCCATACGCCGCTTATGTCCATGTCATCATTATCACTGTCACTTTCAGTTTCCGAATCACTTACCACTTCTATAATGAACGGTTTATCCAAGTACACATCATGCTTCAAATATTCTGCTTGTAACTTGAGAACATGATTACAATGCTGAGCCCACTCACTAACCGTTATACTTTTAAAAGCTTCTTGAACTAGGCGGGGAATCTCAGAATTTAGTGGTCAATATTTACATTAGCAACTTTTCTTTTCATCGAGCTCCATATTAATTCTATGGGATTGAGATCACAATGATAGGGAGGTAAGTACAAGCATTTGTGTCCATTTTCTTCTAATATTTTTTCAATTTCATACACAGGTTCTGGTTTATTTCTCTTAATTATTTCTAACAGCTGAGGTTGCGTCAACTCCTCTCCGTAGTGAATTTTATTTTGTGTCAACCATAATTGCATATCTTTCTTTATAGAATTAGTATTTGGTATTTTATTTACACAAATACGGTGATAAGGTGCATTATCCATTACTATTATTGATGGCTCTTGTAAATTAGGCACAAGTTTTTCAATAACCCACTTTTTAAAGTTAGTACTATTCATGTCGTCATGATAGTCACCACTTTTTGTGTTAGACTTAAAAACTAGAAGAGCATTTTGGACAAATCCGGTATTTCCTCCCGCATGAACAATAATATATCTTTGCCCTTTTGATACAGGCTCTAACACTCCATCTACACCCTCACCTTGCCAGCATTTACCTGATGTATGCGATGAATTTATATAGGTTTCATCTAAATAAATTAGTGGCTGAGGCTGTGGAGATTTATAATTTTTTTCTACAGCATGCAAGTATTTTGCTCTCCAATCTGATACTTCATTGCGCTCCATGAGCATTTTACGATTAGACTGCGACTTTTTAAAACGAAAACCTATTTTGTGGAGCAGCTTTCGTAGACTTTCTCTTTGTCCCGTGTAATTTATTTCTGTTTTTAAGACCTCTAAGAGCTTCTTAACAGTCGGTAACTCGTTTTAATTAGAGTAAAATTCATGTACTTTCCTCCGGATAACTCCCATGTCAAAATCATCAACATAAATATACCCACTTTCCTCTCCTTGCCTGGGGTCTGAATTTTTGTACCAGCTTCTTCTGCAGCATGCCCTTCTTTAACTATTTTTGAAATTAGCCCTTGACTCACACCTGTAATATAGACAAAATTAATTATTTACATATTGTAGCTAAAATATTAAATGTAAGTACGAGTAATTATTTTTTTTGCGGCTTGCGTACAAATCGCGTCACGTAAGAAGAACGCTGGAAGGCGTGGAGTGGAGAGAATTTAGGCTAAGCCAAACGTAGGTACCTATGCGGGAGAGCCCCTCAGATTATTCCAGCGTTCTTTTTACGTGACGAGAACTATAGGTAGTTGAATCACTCAGCTTTTATATTTTTTAAGTTACAGTTACGTTAAAAAGTAATCAATGAAAAAAAATATCGGGTAATTTACAAAAAGAAAGTAGTCAACACTAACCTGTAGCTACCGTAATTCGTTTGTATACTTGATTAAATGGAATAATCGGAGCCTCCGCCCGAGCTTCTTCTTCAAAAAAGACTTTGGCGCATCACTTTTAATCGCTTTCGGCATATTAAACGCTGAAAATCTAGAAATATCGCAACAGAAAACACAGAACACCCGAATGTAGTAGACACTGACAATCGAATGACATTTCAACATGGCGGCCGTAGTTCCCATTTTCTCCATTTCACAGATAAGTTGTTAGGACTGTACTCCGGCCCTAGCGACGGACGTCGGACTCCCCCGGTCCTCGGCCCGTCGGTCTCTCGTTATGGAGGAAGCGGATCGTCCTCGGCTTCCCTCGTCCTCCGACCAGCGCGCCGTCGGCGGTACGGGAGAGTGGTCAGTGCCTCTTCCGTTCGGCCGCCTCCTTCGTGGAGATTATCTACTCGCAGAACACACGCGGATACTCCTCTAGTGTGTGCCGCGCCGTATCCTCTGCCCCGCCACCGCAGTGATGGCACGCCGGTGTCGGCTCCCGACCGATACGACACAGGTAACTGCCGAAACACCCGTGTCCGGTCAGCATCTGCGTCGCACGGAAGGTGAGCGCCTCATGCCGTTTCCGGTCGATCCAATCCTCCATGCAGGATCTTACCGTCGCTATGACGGCGTGCCGCCACCAGGACTTGGCGGAGCTCGGACCGTTTCGTCTCCATCACTCTTGGCAGAAACGATCGTTCGCCCCGCTCACGGGCCTCCCTGCGCCACTTGTAAAGCGACGCGAGGGCTCGGGCCTCGAGATCCCAAGGCACCGATCCGGCTAGGAGGCAGGCCGCCTCGTAGGAGATCGTGCGGTATCCTCTTATCCGTGAATGACCGCAAAGTTGCGAGGCGTCAGGTGATCCGCCCACACTGGGGCCCCGTAAAGGGCCATTGACCGCACGACTCCTAGGTACAACCTCCGGCACGATAAGTCGGGCTCTCCCAGGTTCGGCAGCCGCCGCGATAGCGCGGCCGCGGCCGTCCTCAGTTTAGGGGCCAGTTGCCGGAAGTAGGGATGGACATTAAAAAATACATCGATATTTTTTCGATGTAATGCATCGTTTGGTTACATCGATGGTAATCCAATGTATTGAGAAATACATCGATGTTTCTTAAACATAGATTGTTTTAGGTTAGGCATTAATTAAAACAAAAACATGTATGAAGAAAATCAGAAAACATATGTATTAAAATTTAAAATCACAGAGCCAACACATTTTTCTCTTTATAAATTCCAATATTTTTTTCAATGCTATGTAAAAACAACAGTTTGTTTAATCTCTTTCCCTTTAACCGGTTTCTTTGTTCCGTCATAACCAGCCCTGCCTGTGAAAAAAGTCTTTCAGAAGGGACTGACGTGCCAACTATTGTTAAATACTTAAAAGCTGTTTTATACAGCTTCGGGAATTGTATTTTATAATCTCTCCAGATTTCTAATGGATTTTCGTTCAGTCTTCCAACAGGAGTTTATGAGATAAACTGAAAGTTTCATCAGACAAAACCTTTTCAGATTTGTTAATTTTCCAGTTATGATGCACTAACTTATGGTGATCAGTCCACAATGAAAATGCTTCTTCATTTTTATCGGACTTGTCAGAATCGGACTCAGTTTCTTCATTAGTTTGCAAATTCTTCATCATCAAACCCTTAATTTTAGCAACAGCATTCGAACAAGCTATTGCATCATTGAAATGCATTTTTTTAAATCGTGGATCTAAAATACATGCAATAGCCAGAGCAGTCACATGTTCTATTGAACCCATTCTTTTATTTAATTCGTTAATAGCAAGTTTCTGCACCTCTTTCGCTACGGGATCTTCTATAGCAGCTGAAGTTATTTTAGAGAGCATACAACGAACTAAGGGAATAATTTTACTGCTTGTGCAGTATTTATCACCCGAAATTTCTTTAGTAGCCGCTTCCATTGGCCGCAATACCACGATGACTGACGTTACAGTAGCTATTTCCGATGCGCTGAGCATTGCAGGTGCTCTAGGATGGCGGAAGAGAATATCATTTAGAAGACTACGAAGTTCTAGAAATCTTTGCATCATATAATATATACTATTCCAACGAGTATCCACGTTTTGTAATAATTTTACCCCAGCAGGAGTCTCCATAGCCGCAGCCTTTGCGTAATTCGTCACTCGCATTGCAACTCTGCTTAAACCAAGTCACGATTGATTTTACTTTAGAAACAATGTTTCTCCACTCGGTACCATATCATTGTGCCTTCAGCCACCAGTAAATGTGCTGTGACGCCCAAAAAACTTTTCATATTTGAGGTTTCCGACCAAATATCCGTTGTTAGGGTCATATCTTCTATAGAGGACAGCGTTTTCTTAATTGTTTCTGAAATTATTTCATAATTATCGTCCAGCCAGCATCTTAAGAGTTGTTCTACTCGGGAGTTTATATTGAGGAGCAACTGCTTTTATTAGAGTTCTAAAGCCTTCGTTTTCAACGACTGAGAAAGGCTGATGGTCTTTGCAAATCATGAATAATAAACAGTTGTTCAATTTCCTTGTCTTTGCTCCAGATTCTGAGTAAGAGGAAATATCTTTCATCAATTTTATTACAAGGCGTAACCTTGGTATCCAGAGGATTCGATATTTCTTCTTTAGTATTTACTGCATTGGATGTATTTTGTTTCGGCAGAATTTCCAGATAAGTTGCCTTATGAACATTACGAATGTGTCCAATTAAATTCGTAGTATTTCCAGCAGACTCAATTTCCTTTTGACATGGTTTACATTTCGTTTTCTTATCATCAATTTTGTTAAATAATTGCCAAACGGAACTTCTTTTCTTAGGTCCCATTATAACTGAAAGTAAAAAACAAAACTTTATGGCACGGTTAACGGGGTATTTATAATAATACCTATTAAGACGCTGTGAATAGCAAACTTTTAGGTATTTGAGGGGGTGAAGCAGACGAAGTGGGACACGACTAGCCCCGCCCACTGCGGGGCGCGGGGCGCTCCGCGCGAGTACATCGATGCGTGAGGTGAGGCGTCGTGCATCGAGAAATACGCACGTTCTATTAAATCTATACCAACCATTCTCTATTCCATCTACATTTAGAACCGTAATTTCACAACCCAACCGCGAGGTACGGTTGGCTCTGTTCGTCACAGTCCCGGTTCGCATTAGACGAGCAGCAGGTTCGAATCCCACATCCGTTCACTTTACCTTGCGATTTTCGAAAATGTATATTTTATACATATTTTCATTTTTTATTATTACTTTTGTTTTCTTTTTTATTTTTATAATGCGCTTTGTCCGTTCTGCTTAAATTTTTTGTGTTATGTCCTTTTTTCATGAAACTATTAGAAATATATCATTTCTAGAAATTACTATTTATAAACAGCTGTTTAGAGTAACTGTTAAAAAAAATGCATTTTCGGATATTTAAAAAAATAAAAGATTTTTTCTTCAAAACTGCAACTCTTATCGAAGTCGGGTTTATACGAGTGCTTAGAATAACACAACACAAAAAGATTGAAATAGATGGAGGCACTTGGAGGAGGCCTATACTGAAAGGGGCCATGAATAATGCAACAAAATGAAATCTGAATTTACTGTTTTGAACTATTATCAAATCAACTGTTATTTTTATTGTTTTTCTTTTCTATTCCATCTACATTTAGAAGGGTAATTTCACAACCCAACCCCGAGGTACGGTTGGCTCTGTTCGTCACAGTCCCGGTTCGCATTAGACGAGCACCAGGATCGAATCCGACTTTACCTTGCGATTTTCGAAAATGTGTACTTTATACATATTTTCATTTTTTATTATTTTTTTTGTTTTCTTTTTTATTTTTATAATGCGCTTTGTCCGTTCTGCTTAAATTTTTTGTGTTATGTCCTTTTTTCATGAAACTGTTAGAAATATATCATTTCTAGAAATTACTATTTATAAACAGCTGTTTAGAGTAACTGTTAAAAAAAAAATGCATTTTCGGATATTTAAAAAAATAAAAGATTTCTTCTTCAAAACTGCAACTCTTATCGAAATCGGGTTTGTACGAGTGAAATAGATGGAGGCACTTGGAGGAGGCCTATACTGAAAGGGGCCATGAATAATGCAACAAAATGAAATCTAAATTTACTGTTTTGAACTATTATCAAATCAACTGTTATTTTTATTGTTTTTCTTTTCTATTCCATCTACATTTAGAAGGGTAATTTCACAACCCAACCCCGAGGTACGGTTGGCTCTGTTCGTCACAGTCCCGGTTCGCATTAGACGAGCAGCAGGTTCGAATCCCACATCCGTTCACTTTACCTTGCGATTTTCGAAAATGTACATTTTTTACATATTTTCATTTTTTATTATTACTTTTGTTTTCTTTTTTATTTTTATAATGCGCTTTGTCCGTTCTGCTTAAATTTTTGTGGTATGTCCTTTTTTCATGAAACTGTTAGAAATATATCATTTCTAGAAATTACTATTTATAAACAGCTGTTTAGAGTAACTGTTAAAAAAAATGCATTTTCGGATATTTAAAAAAATAAAAGATTTCTTCTTCAAAACTGCAACTCTTATCGAAATCGGGTTTGTACGAGTGAAATAGATAGAGGCACTTGCAGGAGGCCTATACTGAAAGGGGCCATGAATAATGCAACAAAATGAAATCTAAATTTACTGTTTTGAACTATTATCAAATTAACTGTTATTTTTATTGTTTTTCTTTTTTTAAATTATATTATGAACTAAGAAATTCATGGTTAAATAAAGGCTTATTATTATTATTTATTATTAATTTCTAGAAATTTGTAGAAAGAAAATTATAACGAATTGATTTTAAATATTAGTTTGCATTATAATCAATTAAAATCATCAAGGATAATAAGGATTGATAATTTCTAATTAAAAACTCACAATCTTTTTATTTATTTAATGTATGACACTCTCCATACAGCCTTTCGATCTGGCTAGTGAAAAATCGATACAAATAAATAATAATCGAAAAATGTTTACGTAAGCATGGGGGAGGGGGTAAGAGCTTTGCTTACTTTTGCTGATAAGGGGGGTGGGGGGGGGGAGGGTAAATAACTGTAATAAATCTGCTTACGTAATACTTGAACGGCCCCTTATGAACGTTTTTTTATATTAGAAACTAGCGCTTGCCCGCAATCCCGCCTGATGGTAAGCAGTGACGCAATCGTTGATGGTAAAGCGCACTGGTTTATTAAGAGCCTATTCACTCTAGCCTTGAAGAAACTCAAATTGTAGTCCGACGGAAACACCGCCGCTGGCAAACTGTTCCATTCCCTCGATGTACGCGGTATAAAGGAGGAGCTACTCTTCGGCTACGGAACCCTAAAAATAAAATATAAACTTTCACCAAACATATCTTTATAAGTCATGGTCTTTTACGCCAGGGGTAAATATGTATACTGAAGCAATATCTTCAGTGAAAATAAACGATTTACCATAGGTGGACAAATTGAAATATCTGGGTCAAGTTTTTCTTCTTTAGCAAGGCATTTGGAAATTTTGTCAATCAAAAACCAGAACAGCAGCGCTTAGTAAGAACGCCACACTTTCGAGAATATTGCCATCCCTTTTTCTCTAACATATGTAAATACGTGTGAAATAAGAAAGGGTAGAAATACGAACGGAGTGAATGAAAAACAGGTGAAATGTTAAAATTAATCATTTTATTTTATAATTTTTGCGTATTTAAAAAGAAAGTAAAGACACACGTCACGATTCTTCAAAATTTAGCCTCCTATGACCAGGCACATTTTCTTTGTTGACATCATTTGATGCGACTACAAATGATTCACTTTCTCGCAGTGGCATCCCCCGTGCTCGCCGAGAATTAACTATTTCAGGCAAAAGCCAGTCCATAAAAAAAGACACCAGCTTATCCTTCATCTTTCTTTTCCAGAAATCGTCGTCTTTTTTAATGATTTCTGTTTTTAGTGGCTTGTTTTCACCACTCCACACAGCAAACAAGCACTTTTCTCTACCTGTTACATGGAGCTGTCCTTGAATCTGGTGGAACCAATTACTATTTTTGTTCAGTTCAATCAGTTTACTTTTTTTATTATATTTCCATATCTGTATCTTGTTTTCTTTAATACATTCGTGTAGGTCCTTTTTGAACGCCACCAAAGGACATTTCACTTCCACTACTGTATCTTGGCCTATTAAACCATCGGGTGTTGCTCCAATGAAGGGATATTCGTGGTCCACGAACAACCCACACGGCTCAATAGTCACTTTTTCTTGGATGGCAAGTTGCTGTAAAGCGAGATGTTCGTTTTCGACGCCATGTGCGATAGCGGCTATATTGTTAAGATTACGTTGAAATAAAATATTTTCCACTAACTTTGCTTTGCTGGTATTTTCTCTTCTTTTCACTACTAATCCGAAATTTGATGCTGTTAGCATATTTTTTCTGAGCTCTATCCAGTCACTACTATCTCTCTGATTTATAGTAGATATTAATATTTTTCTTTTGTCCGAAGTAAGTTGCTTTAGATTTTGAAGGAATGATTCTTTAGCGGCATTTAATTCATCTGGTGTCAAATCTGGAGTAGTACTCTGAGCCCCATAATAATGTTGAAGAGCGTTTCCTTTCTTAAGCAACCGATTTTTTTTATGAGGTTTTGCTTTGTTTAATTTCCTTTTCAAGAGTCTTCGTTCTTCAAACTTTTTTAAGATGCTTTTGGGACTTTTCCCTAAAAACCTTTTATGTAGAAGATACCTCGGATGAGGGTTATTGAAAGAAACCACTGCAGCATTGCAACGCGCGCGGTAACCCCGACGAAGAGAGAAATTGATTCTCTTTCCTCCCACAACCTTTGCAATTACACTGTTGAAGCGCTCTACTGTATTGGTATCCACATCTTCAAGCAGACTTCTTGATTTTGAAAGTAATGACTGGAGTATTGTCTGTACCCTGAACCAAAATATAGTGTTTTTTATTTCCATGTTACTCTGTTGTATTTTTTCTTTGGAACAGTAGTAGTTCTTACAATTTTCATGGTTATCAAAAGCATGTAGAATTGAATTTTGTATTTCGGTCCTAAAACCTGTTACTGCTTCTTGTTTGTCTTTCTCTGACTTATACTCCTTTATTGATGCAATAACAACCTTTCGAATACTTAAATTTTTTTGTTCGGTTAGTAGTTTTCTGTGCACCAAGGCATATTTTGTGTCTTTAGCTACAGCCCTCAACTTATTGCACATATTACGTAGCACATGGTTCCGGCATTCAATTTTCTGAACATTGTGATTTTTGTAAGGATTCCGTGCCAAGATTTTTGCAAACGTAGCTGAGTCGCCGTCAGCAATTAACTTGCCTTAAATAATATTATACATCAATACAGATGTTTCAAACCCTTGGCAAATTATTTCGGACTCCATTCCACTAGACGGTCCTGTGTAGTTTCTAAAACAAACATGTTCTGGTGCAGTAATTTGCTTTTTCTCTGCACGAGCACATACAAGGCAATATTTTTTTTTAATGCCTAAAAACAACACTTCACCATATCTGCGACCTACGATTGCTGCAGCGCCGGACAATGCCTTATAATTATTGCTGTAGGATCGCGATGACCAACAAGCGTCGGCAAAAACGTCTATTACAGGTATGCCATCTTTGCTCAATTTGCCTTCAGTTACCGCTGCATCATGCTCACGCATAGCTGCTGCTGCCATGGATTCAACAGACGTCGACTCCCATTTTTCATATACTGTGTTTTGAATTTGAGCATATGTTATTTTTGTAAATATAGGTACATCCATACATGCTGTTATTTCTTCGAATTGCGAAAAACCGATACCAGCAGAAGTAATTCCTGTGACGGCACCCACGTTAGCGTTGACATTATGAGTACTTGATAAATCTTCGCTTGTGACAACAAAGTCATCTTTACACATATTGCATCTGAACTTGAATCTGGAGATCAAACCCATTCTTTTTTCTCCAATGAGTGCCATTTGTGAGAAATTGCAATTGAATAAAGAAGTATGGCTGGATATAGTTTGCAAATTCTGGATAAAATGCATTAGGTCAATGACTCTTCGACCATGAACTGGTGGGTATATATTACCTTATTGATTCCCGGTCGACGGTTCAACGAAAGGCAAATCGTCAGTGAATGCTCTGTAACAAAAAACATATTTTTTAATTGATTATAAAGAAAATTCTAATTCGTGAAAATTACGCGATCTATATAACATTATTTTTTGTTTGTGCGAAACCTGAAACACTTATACAGTATTTTTAAGTAAAGAATCTATCTACAAAATTTCAAAAAGATATCATGATAAACTACGAAGTTATGAGCTTGTTATCCTACTTGGCTATCCCAACAAAAATATAGTCCGCGCTCCGCTCGGGCGGGCAAGCGGTGCATTGACCTCTGGCGTCAGCTGTTGCACGAGCGAAGATCTACCGTAAGCGGCGTAGCGTGCTCGGTAACCACACTGGAACAATTTCTAAATGTATTTGGGAAAAAAATATAACACGGTGCAAAAATGATTGGAATCGATTCAGTTGCTTATTCTGAACAAACTGTATTCAGGTTTCGCATAAACAAAAAATAACGTTGTATACCGCGCGTAATTTATATGAGAATCGAATGCATATACCGAACATAGTTGCCGAAAATCGAGTAATAATAGGCGCCTGTGTGTACTAATATAATCTGATGATAATGATGATACGAATTGACAATGATGCAGAACAATTGGGGCTGGACCGACGTTTGTCATATCATCGGCTGTGCCTCGGCTCCTATTTTGTGACGACCTGTGTACTTACTCATCATCATTTGTATTTAGATTGGCTCCTGAAGTTACAACTGTTGCAACTGAAATTGATGTCCCAGGGTTTCCGTGCTCAGAATCCATTTGTAATCTAAAATTGAAACAACATGGTTGCATTATATTATAATATATTGCGTGTTTTATTTTTGAAAATATGTGGAATTTGAAAGGATTGATAATTTCTAATTAAAAACTCACAATCTTTTTATTTATTTAATGTATGACACTCTCCATACAGCCTTTCGATCTGGCTAGTGAAAAATCGATACAAATAAATAATAATCGAAAAATATTTACGTAAGCATGGAGGAGCGGGTAAGAGCTTTGCTTACTTTTGCTGACAAGGGGGGTGGGGGGTAAATAACTGTAATAAATCTGCTTACGTAATACTTGAACGGCCCCTAATTATGCATTAAATTGTATTATATTAATTAAGTGATTCGTATTTAGAAATGTTACCTTTTTAAAAATTTAAAAGCTACTATCATATTAAATGATTAACTATTAATTATTATAATATAAATAATCTAAAATAGGTACTGAAGTTTATTCAAAAGATTCCTTTTTCAAAAGTAATTCATGAAGACTTGGGTTCAATGATGTCCTGTCGCATTATTACAGAATATTGTAGTAACTTACAATATTCTGTAACATCATGTATATGTAGAACCACAGATTACAGAATACTACGATAAAACTTACTCATGAAACTGTTTTTCCGATAGTTCTTCCTCTGATGTATTGTTCGCCAATCGTTTCCGTTTACTATAAAGAAATAACAATAAAACTGCATTATAATGTTTAGAAAAATAAGAAATGAAAAAGATGGAACAACTACTGAAAAATATTTAAAAACAAGAAAATTAATTCAATAATAATAATAAAATAATTGAAAAATACAATAATAATTTTAAAAAAACATTAATTTCAAATAAGAATACCAACAAAAAGCATACAATGTAATGCCGGGGTTTGAACCCGGACACTAGATACAGGTGCGAAAAACTTTCCACTTCAAGAGACCACTGGACCACCCAAACTATGATGAAAATTTGCGACCGAAGAGACCACTTGCCCAACCGAGTTATGAAAATGAACTAATGAAATTGCGAATAAAATAATGTGTATACAAGACCATAGGTACTAACTTTACAACTTCCATCATATGTTCCTGTCTCGTCGAATATGTTCTTTTTATTGCCCTCCGTATATTATTGTTGTTGCCCATGTTTTATACATTGATTATATGCCTATGTATTTATACAACTTGTTACAAATCCGAAATTAAAAACAAAAACACTAACTTAGACTTACAACACAACTTGGAAAAACTAATTGTTTATTTACACAATTTATGGCTAAAACCGACTCCCGAAAAATGTACATACATAACACAACTTAAACAAAAGAAAAACATAAAATAAGATTATTTTTATGAACAAATAGACACGTAAGTATAATTATTTTCTGAGCGGAATAAATTGACATAGGTCCATCAGGCAGCGCGCCTCAGCGGTCACTGTCGCTAATCATAGAAGTGAAAGAGAAGGCAATGGACGCCGCGATGGAGCGACGTTTCGTTCACCTTATTTATCATTAAATACATTATTTATGTTAGAATATCTTAGTTAAATCGATAAATAAAAACAATGGTTTCATTTACTATTCTATTTTACATCGCTCTTCTAAATTTTATCAAGATTTGATGAATAATAATACAGTTACAACTGTTATAAATTCAATTTTTTGCTTACTTTAGGATTTTTTTCTATCGAGAAAATTAATTCAAAACGTGTTTTGAAAACAATGGTTTCCTGCTACATATAATCAAGATTAACATATAAATTTTTGGCTGCTCTGAAATGTATACATTTGGCTAAAAAATTGTTTTAAGAAGCCTATTTTTACTGAACACAGCGCCTTAACTGCCTAGTAGAATACAAATAAGTATGAGCCGCATTATAATCGATAATATAGTACTTATCGATAACTTGGCATCACTACAGTAGGTAGTAACGCAGTAAAGATTTTTAAACAAATCGTATTTATATTGCTAAATTAATGCACGCGTCATAAACCTTTTACATATTAATTAGTTATATGCACGCGCAATAATAAATGTAAAATATTTTCTACCTATAAATTTACTTTGTAGGATTTTTTTTACAAGAAAACAATGTGACCTTACCAGTAAAATATCAAAACCATTATCGCTATCGCTTGATACAATATTCAATTTATTAAAACACATACCTGTTCATAAATCAAATTTTCCTTTCAAATTTCAAACAAGGCAAACGCTCGTAACGTAACAAAAACACAATAAACATCTACACAGCAGAAACTCGGTTGGCCATATTGTTGTTTTGGTTTGGTTGGTTTACTTTAATATATTGGCAGCACTGATTATAACGTTTCGTTTCAGTCAGTCAGGGAGAGTTGCCTATAGTTTAAAAAAAAAAAAAATTAATTATATATGTAAGGTATTAAATGAAATACACATAGTTTATTTGAATCACTGTTTATTTAAGCCATTCAGATTAAATTTGGAACTATTGTGTGACATATTTTGATTCCAGAATATTTTTAAAAAATAATGTAAGATAGGCATCTCTCCCATGCATGTGGGTGAGTTGCCTATAGACATCAGGGATAGATGCCCACAAATAATTAATACATAATCAGACATTACACGTTAGGCATTCCGCTGAATCTTCACTGCAATCTTCATGAAACCACATTTCGCATTGAACACACTGTAACCAGTCGTATTTCTTTTTAGTGGCGTGATAATATTCCCCACACACGACACAAATATCGCCAAGAATTTCGTATTCTATGTCTCTTTCTGGTGAACTATCACAAAGAGAAATATGATCGTCCTCAATGCTTGAATCATCCGAGTTTTCTTTACGGTGTTTAGCACCTCATTCTTTTTTAGTTGTAACTCAGTGGTTCTTATAGGCACCCTTAGGGCTCTTGTAGACGTCCGTTTTTTTCACCGGATAACGGACCGTCAATAAACGGCTATCCTTGTATACATATTTTTTTTATCGGATGGATGGACTGCCGTCTATATGCGTTTAGTTTTGAACTGGTAGTCAGAGATTACACACGTGTGAAATGTCGAATAATAAGAAAAAAAAACTGGTATTGGCCTACTATTTGTACAAGAAGAAACAAAAAGAAATAGAAAAACGTAAAAGGTCATCGTGGGTGCATCCTATATTATTGGAAAGGGAAAAATATGGTGCATTTCAAACTCTTTTTACGAAGTTGGAAGAAGATGAAACTAAATTTTACAATTATTTTCGGATGAAGAAAGAAACCTTTCAACTATTATTAACAGCCATATATGATAAAATAAGACACGAGGATACTGACATGCGTCAATCTATTTCCCCGGCAGAGAGATTAGCTGTTACACTAAGGTATGTTAAAGACATTGATATATATGTACTACTAGATTACGCATGCAGTACACTCACTTTGTTCAACTCAGGTGTACTGCATGCCGTACACCTGACATTAGTGTGGTTTTGGGGATTACCTGTATTAATTCAAACAAAATTTAGTAGATAGTAATAGTTTTATTATACTCAAAAAAGAAATTAAGGAGTTTCAGAAAAATCGAAATCGTAATTAGGCGATGTGATTGAACTTAATTCAGTAATAATTGAAGATTGGGAATCATCTTGCTGCATGAGTTCTTGAGGCGTCCTGGATGTGGATGGAATGACTTGTGTTGGCTGATATTCATAAGGCATCCTGGATGTCGATGGAATGGGTTGTGTTGGTTGATATTCGTGTATCCTGTAGTCGGGTGTAGCCGTAGTGTAGCCTCGATTAATATTGTAATTGTAATTTTGCTGCTGCATGGACGCTTGATTTCTCCGAGTTAAATTTCTCATAACTTTAATGACTTCATATTGGAATTCAACATAATCGTCGTCACTATACTTGTCTACAATTGGAGCAATACCTTTGAAAAAACACATACTCTTACTCTTGTCTTCATCTTCAACTGATTTAATTAAAGTAAGCATTTGTCGATCGCTTCGCTACAGTCTGTCTTTCTCTTCTTGCTTGTTTTTGTTCTATCGGTAGTATTGGCTGGTGCGGTAGGGTCATTATTGGTTTGTGAGTCAGTTTCTTTGTTGTGAGGTTGTGTGATGTTTTTTTCTGATGTAATACTTGCTTCCGTTGTTCGACGAGTCACAATTTTACACAAAAAGAGCATTTGATCGTAGAATTTATATTTTCGTAGACTTTTTGCACCAGAGCCGGATTTACATTCCTTAACTTTTTTGTGATATTTCATCCAGTTATCTCTTTGCATTGTTCCATTTTTTAAGATATCTTTGCCTAAAAAAGAAAAAATTGTTACAGATATTTAGCTGCAGGGAACACGTTTAGTGATCTACATTACAGTTTCAGAATGGGTATAAAAACTATCAGCTGTATTGTACAAGAAGTATTTGAAGCATTGTGGGAAACCCTTTCTCCAATTTATATGAAACTATCATCGGAAGACGAATGGTTAACAATAGTAAAAAATTTCGAGACGAATGCAAATTTTCCTCATTGCTTGGGAGCCATTGACGGCAAACATATTCGAATCATCAAGCCAGAAGAAAGTGGATCAATGTTTTTCAACTACAAGCACTATTTCTCAATAGTATTAATGGCTGTCGTAGACACAAACTATAATTTTGTTTTTATTGATGTTGAAGCCTACGGCAAAGAATGCGATTCAGCAGTATTTAAAGAAACAGAATTTTGGAAAGAATAGTAGGCGATAAATTACATATTCCTCGACCTAAGCAGTTGCCAGGTGCAGGCAGTGAGTTACCTTATGTATTTGTTGCTGATGAAGCTTTCGCTTTACATCAACACGTACTTCGTCCTTACGGTGGGCATCAACTTGACTCAATAAAAAAAAAATTCAATTATCGTCTCACAAGAGCACGACGCTACGTCGAATGCGCATTTGGTATTTTATCCAATAAATGGAGGATTTTGCATAGGCCATTAAATGTTTCAACAGATACTGCTGTTAACATTGTAAAAACATGCTGCTTATTACAAAACATAATTCATAGAGGGTATTGCTAATAATGCTACTGACAATGCTAGTTCACACATGATGCCTACCTATGCCATTTGCCTCGTTCCCATTCAACACGAGGTAATGTAACAGCAAATATAATTCGTAACAAATATGCAGAGTATTTCATGTCACCAGTAGGGCATGTACCATGGCAAAATCAATATGCATAAAAATAATGAAAATAAAATGTTACTTACCAAAATCATTTTTTTCTTACTCGGACATCGTTTCAAAACCTTCATTTAACGCAAGACAAATTTCTCTCCAAGCGGTAAAACTCGACTGTCTATTTTTGTAGCACTCTTGGGTTTTATCCCACAGTACAGGCCTATTTTCAACCAACCTTATTAACAATTCCATGTCAATATCACCCATTTTTAAAAGAACGCAGGTAGACGGCACTCAATTAACAGAAAACAGGCAATACGTCCGGCAGCGTCAACACGCACCAATACACTGGCGTGGATGACCGCCCTTTCTTACACCGGACCGGTGTCCGTCGCGCCGAGGGGAAGCGGTGGTGCACCCGGCGTGAATTGTTCGCCGGACCGATGTCCGGTGCATGTACACACATTCATTATAATCCATACACCACCGCGAATCCGGCAAAAAACACGGTCCGTTATCCGGTGAAAAAAACGGACGTCTACAAGCGCCCTTACCCGGCAGTTACAGTAAATTTAATTATGTAAATACTTGGTAGCTAGGAGCATTAAATAAAACAATAAATGGAAAAAATTACAAATTTATTTTATAATTACCCTGTCATAAATATATGACAAAACAATCTCCTAACTTACCTAGTCGATTTCCTGACTCACTCCGTCTCGGGTCGGAGTGGGACAGGGAATCCACATGAGACAATTCAGCAAGCTCAGGGTCGCTTGATGAAGGATTCGTGAGGTGAACCGTTGTGATCACGGCTCAGTCGTTACAAAAGTATCTCAGGTTATGCACAATAATATCAAGCCAATAGCCTATTTACATGCAACCTGTTGTAAACTCACTCTCACTCACTAGATACATCAAAACAAAGAAATGAGGACAGGGAGTCTACGTTTCGGATTAGCTCTCCTGACTAACGCTTCTGGTTTCCGGTACAAAGACCCTTGGCTTCACTAACTGACGGGTGTCAGATTAATGCACGGTTGAACGCGGCCTGCGGGATTAGGTATTTCGGGAACACCCGGAGCAAAGAAATCATGACAGCTTATACCTGTCTAGTCGTCGTCGAAAGAGAATTGGATGTGCCGTACCACCAGGGTTCAGCACACTTCCACTCCAAACAAGCCTGATCTAATCGGAATCAAGGCCACCTGAGGCAAGTCAGGACGCGACGCCTCCACACGGGTTCCCGCCCTAGGCCCGCCAAAAGACCCAAATCTAGAACAACATTTGACCTAAGTCAGTACTATAGAACAAGAAAACACGGGGAGAAATATTCCGGGTATAGAGAAATGAATACTCACAGAATTATCAGCCAAATCGCTAGACGTTCAACCCCATGGGTTATGGCGCAAACACGCCAACCTTGCGTACCAGCAACGCCAGCCAACCAGCCACCATCCGAGCAAACTTCGATCTATTATACGAGACTTGGGAATCTTGTTTTAAAAAAAAAACTATTATTTAAGCTAGAATAGAATTTAATTACTTATTAAAAAAACTTAGAAATGGTAAGAGTTAGGACCTCCGACCCGTACCGAGATTTAGAACCAACTGCCTCGCTGGGCTCATGAATGACGTACTGTAACCCATAATGCTGACGTGGCACATCTGAGCGTTGCTAAGCCATTCCCCTAACATTGTAAAGGTATAACAGCCCCCCCCCATAAGACTGAAATTCGGGGATAAAAGCCGAAATTCAGGAATTTAAACTATATCACGTAATCTAGGTAATGGAATTGAAGAGTTTTCGGGTTCAGTACTAATATTATAATTACTGACATCGTCATCGGTATGAGTCATTGGTTTAACACAAGAAATATAGAACTTAGATCTATGTTTACAAATAATTTTGCATAACTTGAATGATATAAAAGAAATTAGTATAAATAAAATACATATGGTTGGAATAGAATAGTGTGTCCCGTATTCTACTAGAATAGGTTCTTCATTAATAAGTTTATTTAAATCTGAATATAACTTATTATTTTGTTTCTTTAAAGTTAAATCATCTAAGTCGATATTTTGTAGTAAAATAGGGGATATGATATTATTTAAACTAGTAGTAGACTTATTATCTAATTTACAACATGGATCATTTATAATGCTAAAGTCTAATCTAGGAATAGGAATTTCTACATTGATTGAGTCTTTTGACGATATAAGTTTTGCACTTTTTGTGTAGACTGTACACTGATTTGGAATCCGTAGTATACCAGTTCCGGATACTATGATTTCACGTAATTCGGAGTTATTACAGTCCATTGACACTTTGCTTGAACGAGACTGCACGAAAATCCATTGATTGTTTATAAGCGATTTCCATATGTCCAATTCGCCAACAATTGTTTTGGTTTCACACTGAGTAGGAATAGCACTAATTGTTTTAGTTAATAATTCACTTTTACATGTAGGACTGACGTTTGTCAACAATACCGTAGGTATCTCACATAGAAAGAACTCAGAGTACATTGTTTTACATTTATCTAGGGTATCTAGATTACAGAAGTTTAGCTTATCTTTAGAAATGGCAATATACGAACTAGAAGGTGAAATAAAACTAAAAGTATTAGGATTATTTGACCCATGAGGGGTCGGTAATGCTAAATTATGGTACAAAATAAATTCATCATTAGTAACTAAAGGAATTTGTAATACAGATACAAGTTTGTTCTTATAATAATAACAAGCGACTTCAGATATGCTTAATATTAAATGGATATTATCTAGACTTAGCGTTACAGGAATTCCAGTGTCTCTAGGTAGGTGCCTGTCGTTATCAACGAGTTCGTAGCATAATTGCGTTGGACTTATTTGGATGCAGGATGTTTTTACTACACAACAGGATAGCGTTTGTTATGTCTTCAAGCTGAAACGACAATGCTAGTAGAGAACTTTCGAGATTAGCAAGTATGGAATAGAATTTAGTTTTGGATATCAGGATTTTAGAAGTTTCTGTGATATTATTTAATTGTAGTAAGAGTTGGCTTAGAGTATTTTTGAGAGAAACTTCGTTATATTTTAATTTATTAATCGTTTCTTTGTAAGATTCTAGAGAAGTAGTAGTAATTAAGATATTTTCTTAGATTTTTTTAGATCATTAGTTCCGCGAGCTTTTTCTCGTGGTTTTGAAATGATTCAATAGCGGAATCGTATTTTGATGCGTCGTCTTCATCTAGAGTGCCGAAAACATGTTTGAAAACGGTGCCTATTCCGGCGAACCAAGCTGAACGTTTATTACGTTTTGACATTAGATGCGAGATAAAGTCAAACTCGCGTTTAATTTCGTTGTACCGAAATGTGAGTGGAGATAGTATATCATCGCATTGAAGATTGCTTGATTTTTGACATGTTTTCATAAGTATGTCCATGATATCGTTGAGGTTAGAAAGGTGGGAATTTATAAGAGAAATGTTTACATGACTAATTATATTTAACTTTCCCTTAATCGCTTTAAGTTTTCCTATGTTATCGAAGTATATACCGGAACTAGAAAGAAGAGGCTTGATAAAGTCTTGATGCGCATTGACCGTGGCGCTGAAATAGAATTAATGAAATCAGTTAGACTACGTTAAAGACCTATTCTAATTACTAGCTAATATTTACATGTAAATAATTAATGATTGATTATTTTAATCGATCTCTAACTTTAGTACGGAGTCGTTAATTACCGCAGGTTTCATTTGATCGAAATGATGAGTCACATGACGTCTGTTTACAAGAAGCGTAGCTGTATTGTTATTGTGAACTTTAATGATTTTGTAAGGTCCTTTCCAGATAGGCGAGAGTGCCTTTTTGAGCCTCAGATGGGCTTTAAGGTAGACGTAGTCACCAGCTTTATAATGTGGTGGGGATTTAGTATGAGAGTCGTAATAGGATTTAGAAGATTCCTTGGATTTTAATATATTATCCAGGGCTTTTTCTCTAGTGTATTTAAATTTATGTTGTAACATTCTAATGTAGTCTGAATAGGTTGTGTTAGGTTCAGTTTCATTTATGACCAAATATTAGCTCGTAAGGAGTAAATTTTGTCGTTGAATGTTCCGTCGTGTTATAAGTCAGCATAGCTGTATAGACGTAAATCGGCCAGTTGTCTTGGTCTGTATTTACGAAGGATTTTAAATATTCCTTGAGAGTCGAATGACTGCGTTCTAAAGCGCCTTGCGTCTGAGGGTGATAAGGTGATGACCATAATTGTTTAATTTTAAGGAATTTGCAAGTTGTTTTAAAAAGGTTGGACGTAAAGTTAGTACCTTGATCAGTTAAGATAGATTTAGGAATTCCGAATAAGGATATAAAATGAATAAGGCAATCGCTAGACTCTTCGGCGGTTGTACTACGTATCGGGTAAACGATTGAATACTTCGTAAGATCATCTTGTAAGGTGAGTATATATTTTAGTTTAGCGGGACCGGACTCGGGCAAAGGTCCTACTATGTCCAGTGCTTATTCTCTGAAACGGTGCTGTGGATGTAGTAGTGATTTCCATTGGGGCCTTATTTAATTTTCTCAGTGCTTTATTTTCCTGACATAGTTTACATTTCTTGACATAGTCTTCTATGTCGCTTCGCATGCCTTTCCAATAGAATTGTTCTCGGATTCTGTTATACATTCGCGTCGAGCCTAAGTGCCCGGCTGTAGGGATATCGTGGTTTTCACGCATGATTTTGGGTCTTTCACTCAGAGTAGGGTATATTGTTTTATTTAGGTAAACGTGGATTTGAATGTTTGTGTTGTAAAAAATATGAGTTAGGATATTGTAGATTTTGGTGTAGGAGTGATTATCAAATGGATTTTTGAAATCGGAGATAGCAACGTCTGTTATTTGTTCGGATTTCAGGATTTCGCTTCTAATTCGTTTCAGAGTGTCATAAATAGCATGATAAGGTAACTCGTCAAAGTGGTGAACTTTTGTAAAGATGAAGTAAACAGTTTTGCCGTCGTATTCAGTTTTTAGAAAGTGGTATAATTCTTTTTCAGAATTAAGGATTTCGTCTTCGTTGCCGGAATTTAGGAGAATTTCGGGGATGTAGGGATTTGATTCATCTAAGTCTATTGATGTAGGAATTAATATTACCTTGCATGTTGTTTTTAGTAGGCTTTCGTTGTGTTCTTTTAGAATTGTGTTGCAAGTATTATTTTTATTTGACTTTAGGAATTGGGAATAATTGTCTTCATTTAGATTTGATTGCTCATTTGGTGAGGGAATTTGTAACGAGTCGAAGTCAAGGTTAAGGTCAGTACTGTTAGGGCTAGTCTCAAGGTAAGGTAAGTTTGGTCCTAGATCTATGAGATCTGGAGATAGTATTGGTTCATTTTGCGGTATAGGGTTTTGTAGTATATTAGAGTCGGGATTTATTTCTTGATTTAGTAGGTCGTTATCTTCGAAAGAGAACGGAATGGGAGATGGAAAAATTATAAGAGGATCCTCTAAAGGATCATCGAATTCAGTGTCAAGGTCTAGTAATAGAGGATCAGAGGTTGTCGAAGGTTTACCTTGAATAGGGTTAACTGGATATCGAGACAATGCATCAGCATTAGTATTCATTTTCCCTTTCTTGTATACAATATTATAGTCAAATTCCTCTAATTTGAGTCTCCAGCGTACTAGCCTAGAGCCGGGATCCTTACAGTTAAATAACCACTGTAGTGGTTTGTGATCAGTGACTATGGTAAATCGATTTCCGTACAGATAGGGTCGGAAGGCTTTAGTTCCAAAGATAATAGCTAAGCATTCTTTTTCAGTAACGCTATAGTTACACTCAGCCTTATTGAGTGTTCGAGATGCGTAAGCGATTGGACGGTCCTTTCCGATTGGACCTTGGGATAATATGGCTGAAACAGCGAAGTTGGAAGCGTCACAGGTGAGGATGAAGGGTTTGGTAAAATCAGGATATATTAACAGCGGTGACGTCACTAATTTAGTTTTTAGGTTTTCGAAAGCGAGCTGTTGTTCATTGTACCAATTGAACGGTGTGTCCTTTTTTAGGAGAGATGTTAATGGTTTTGCCAGCTTGGAAAAGTCAGGTATGAAACGTCTATAGTAAGATACGAGTCCAAGAAAAGATTTTACATCTTTTGGGCATTTTGGTTTTGGGAATTCAGTGATATATTTGACTTTTCTAGGATTCGGTTGAACACCGTCTTTGTTGATGAGGTGACCAAGATAAGCCACTTCTTTGCATAGAAACTCGCATTTATCTGGTTGGAGTTTCAAGTTATAGTTCCTGAGCCTATCGAAAACAACGGACAGATTTTGAATGTGACTTGGTAAGTCAGGTGAGTACACTACAATGTCGTCTAAATAAACAAAGCATCGTGAGCCTTGAAGTCCACACAAGCATGTGTTCATTACTTTTTGAAAGGTAGAAGGGGCATTTTTCAGCCCGAATGGCATTCTCGAAAATTGGAAATGACCTTGTGGTATAGAAAAGGCGGTTTTGGGAGCGTCTTGCTCGGACATTGGAATCTGATGGAAGCCTGAGGCTAAATCTAATGTTGTGAAGTATTGACTTTTCCCCAATTGATCTAAAATTTCAGTTATTTGTGGAATAGGATATGTTTCTCCAATAGTAACGTCATTGAGTTTTCTATAATCAATAACGATTCTCCATTTTTGTTGTCCCGAAGCATCCAGCTTTTTGGGCACAACCCAAATGGGTGAGGACCATGGTGAATTAGAAGGTGTTATGATGTTTTCTTCTAGCATTTTGTTAATTTGATTTTCAACTTCTTTTTAATGACACTCAGGAAATCTATAAGATTTAGTTTGAATAGGGATATCTGTATTTGTTCTGATATTGTGTTCGGCAATTGTAGTGTATGTGAGCTTATCGCCAGGGATATGGAAGATATCGGAAAAGTCTGTACAGACTTGTAATAGGGCATTATATTCCTCTTCATTGAGGTGAGACATTCTAAGATGCTGAAGAACCTTTTTAGTTCTTGTAGAAACGTGCATAAGAGGCAATGATTCTTGAGGTTTTGAACAGGCTTGAGTGCCTAAAGGTTCGAGTGTTAGGTTAAGGTTAGATTGGAGTATAACGGTCTCTTCGGAGATATTGACAACTGTAATGTTAATACGGTTATTGTCTTTAAAGTAGATGTAGTTGACTTTTAGATCACTCACAGGAACGCCACCATTGTGAGGATATTCAGGAACATCGTGACCGCTTCTCCAGCGGTAAACAGCTGAACAGCAGTTGTAGTAGACCTCTGGACCAGCAGAGGATGAAGCCGGTCTCGGTTGCTGGATGCAACACTCAAGACAGGGTGTCGGTTGAGCACTTAGATTTCTTGCACTGACATGACCTTGATTTGTTTTTGTAACTTGCTTTAACTTTTAGCACTTTCGAAGTAGATTTAGAATATTTATACACTTAATTAATACACTTGATTTCACTGGCACTTCAGTTTTCTTCGAAGACGTATTCGGGTAGGGGATTTTCGTATCCCACCGCTGCCACCAAATATTATACGAGACTTGGGAATCTTGTTTTTAAAAAAAACTATTATTTAATCTAGAATAGAATTTAATTACTTATTAGGATTTAGATTATAGAAATAGTAGAAATGGTAAGAGTTAGGACCTCCGACCCGTACCGAGATTTAGAACCAACTGCCTCGCTGGGCTCATGAATGACGTTCTGTAACCCATAATGCTGACGTGGCACATCTGAGCGTTGCTAAGCCATTCCCCTAACATTGTAGAGGTACAGATCGTTCTTCTCGAAGCTTCTGTAGCCAAGCGATCGACCGCTCCCAATTGTCTTTTCCTGAACCATTGACAAGTGCGTTCCGCGACTTGTATTTTAATTTCAGACTCACGAGTTGGTTCTTATTTTTAATATTTATTTATCTTAAGTCCTTTTTTATTTTATTTAACCCGGTCGTTCTTTATTTGAATTTATTTATTATATTAACGACCGTACTTTCGCGCAACGCCATCTCTCGGCTCGATGCAACATATGTGACACGAGTTTAGCCCGTGTCCAAGAGATGTCGCCTGCTGCTATATTTTTGCTACGGGACATAGTCCTCTTTGCATAATTTCTATTTGATGGTGGTCTTTTCTCAGATCTCTTCCCTTATGACTCTCTACTGAAGCGGCTTTTGAATCCTTTATTTTAGTTTTATTTCTAATTTTATCCAAATTTGCTGGTGAAGTCAATACCTCAGCATGCTGTTTCCTTTTACTCACAACCTTAACTTCATACGAAAGAACTGGATAAACTTTATCTAAGATCTGTAGCGATGGTCGCAGTCGCTACAATACAACAATAACACAAAGGATTGCCCAACTATTGACGTCCCTAAGATTGATGACTTTCCGCGAAAGGGTGCCAATAAATCATACCAGTGTCAAACAAGGATCTTGGAAAACAAAGCGCGTATGTAAGACAAAGAGCGTGGGTCCTGACCGCCTCAGCGAGGGTGTCGCATATTGTCGCACATCTGTTAGTTAACCCATTGTTTGTTGGAGAAAGTTCCGCGGACGACGCGATTCTGTTAACCCATTGTGCGCCGCCGGAGAAAGCGTGCGGACCATACCGAACCGCCTTGCACGTGGACCGAAGGCGCGGGCCCGGTCCACCGGCCAATCAGACGGCACGTTCTCCCACGATCAACAAATCAGCATCAAGAACGCCCGATCAGTCAGCCCCACTCCGGTTTAGAGATAGCTGTATTATTGTCTAGTATTTAAGCTTGTGCATAGCTCGTAAGAGATCACATTATCATATCATCATATTCATCACACATTTATCAGATATTATCAGACATCCTACATTGTAACATAGTCGCGTCTCTCCTCTTTTAATTAGGTAGCTTATAACATACATTGTACTCTAGACTTACGTGCAACATACAACGTCCTACCTATTCGCGTTTTAATTACATAACACGCCCTACGCGCTAAAGTGGTGACCCCGACGATTAAAACCGACGATTAAAACCGATTAAAACCGACGTGAGACTAACCGGCGCGAGTCAAACCGTCGTAATACGAACCGACGCGATTACAAGACCGACGTGACTACAAGACCGACGTGACTTCATAATGGGACAGAACCCGCCACACTGTTCCCAACCCACTGCAACTCCTGAAAGCCAGAATCAACAGTGGAGACCGCCAGAAAAACGCCGAGCAATGAAGCTCGACGAGTCCCGGAGAAATGTTTCAACTGTCTTGGGTCCCGCAACGAAATTAATCAGAAAAGAATAGCGGAGGAGTAAGAAAAAAGATATTTTTTCCACTTCCCTCCATAATAAGCAGGAGACAGAATAGAACTAGGCCAATCGGCACAAAGGGACATTATTGCAACTGGGAGAAGCCCAGATTGCCAAGCACCACGGAATAACATTTGATCAAGTTAATGGGTCCTAAGTAGGTATTTGCTGTTACAATTGATTCCAATAATAGGTATGGCAAAAGCGCCTGAACGCACGGAAATTAGTTCTAGTTTCAACAAGGTCCGTATAATAAACAACTCCGGATGTAACTTGTACACTATCCAACATAATATTGCGTTCATTCTGCCAAAGAATACACTCCCACAAGATGTGATGTGCGGACTGTTCAAATTCACAGTTCGATGTAGAACACTGACACAAAGGCGAAGGAACAAGTTTAAAAGAATACAGTTTACTTTTAAAGTTGCCATGACCTGTGAGAAATTGGGCAACGCAGTGGTCAACCTCCAGCCATGTCTTAGCCAGCCGATCGCCAACGGATGGAAAGAACAGATGGAGGTGCCGGCCCTTGATGGAATTATCCCACCTACTTTGCCATTCGGATAAGAGGTCCTCCCAGACGTCAGTCTGAGGTTTAAATAATCTAGAAATTCTATTGAGGTCGCGTTGTGTAACAAAGTTAGTGTCCATGGCCTCCCCCCTCGCGGAGTAGTACATTGAAGCACGTCGCTGTACTTCAAGATCGACTGGAAGTACACCTGCCAGAACGGGTAGGGCTTCAGTACTGACTGTTCTATACGCCTTACATAAAAATATCAATGCCAAACGTTGGCTTTGAAGCAGTTTACGTCGCGCCGCCCCTATGCTGGCCCTATCGGCCCAAACAGGTGCACCGTAGCACATACATCCTAAGTAGGTAGCTCCATATATAGTTTTTAAAGTTAGGAATGATAGACCCCAAGTTGCTTTGGATATTCTAGTTAGGGCATAAAAGTTCCTTTTAGCTTTTTCGCCAACTATTTTTATATGTTCGATAAATGAAAAATTCCTTTCTAAGACCATACCAAGGTAGCATACGGATTGCTGTTTTTTAACGGGAACGTTATTAAATTTAATAGTAGGCAATGATTTAAGATTACCTTTTAGTAGAAGTTGATAGGTTTTATGCGGCGCAAACGCTAGGCGGTTACGATCACCCCACTGAGATATTAGATTTAGGCAAGTATGGGCCAAGTTCTCAAGTCCGGCTCGGGTACTTGACTGAATGAGCAGTAGGCCATCGTCCGCGTAACCAGTAAGTGAACAGCCGCAAGGAAGCGGGATCGCGAGAAAATCATCAAAACCCAAATTCCATAAATAAGGACCGACAACTGAACCCTGAGGACATCCCATGGTTAGTGCTTTAGTACTAGAAAAATGACCGAGCTTAAGTACCGCGGAACCGTTTATAAAGTACGAGTAAACGAGATTATATATGTTTCTATAGCAACCGCGGTTTTTTAATTTTAACAACAGCATAGGCCACCAAGCGTTATCAAAAGCCCCAGAAATATCCAAAAAGATACCAATCACGTACTTGTGTTCCGACTGGTTAACGGTTCTTCTGACAGAAAGCGCCGCGTCGGCTGTTGATTTACCGATGGTGAAGCCATATTGATTACTATGAAATTTTGGACCGTTCGGTAGTAAACGTGGAACGATGAGGCGCTCAAGAAGTTTCCCCAAAGATGGTAGAAGCGTGATAGGCCGATATGACTTCGGATCATCCGGTGGTTTATCACCACACTTTGGTATTATTCGTATGAAACCGCGTCGCCATTTACGAGGAAAAACGCCTTCAGCAATGCATCGGTTATATACAGTTAAGATGGCATCACCCGCTGTTTTACACGCTTCTTTAATCATCCTATTAGATATTTTATCTTCCCCTGATGATTTGTTGACCGGTAGTTTTCTAACAATATTTATAAATTCATCATTAGATGGTACGTCTGACATTGGTGATTCAGGTGGCACAGGAGCCCACGCTCGAATCTGTTGGTGGTAGTCGCTATCGTTAGCCGGTGAATCATCAGGGATAAGTGTATTAATTAGTACTTTTGTTGTTTCCTCTATGCCCGTGGTATGCTTATCATTGACCTTAATGTTTTGAACGTATGCAAGGTCGACCGATCTGTTAGCTTTAAATTCGTGATATAAGGGAGACCACGGACCCTCCCTGTCAAGTTTGTCAACGATTTTCCGCAACAAGTTACCCTTAGATTTTTCCACCGATGCTTTGTAGCGTGACTTGGCAACTCTGAAAGCATTTAAAGCGGACGTAAGAAGATCTCCAGTAATCTTTCGGCTCTTGAGTTTATTTAACTGTCTACGCGCTCTGCGATATCTTTTGCGCTGTTCAACTAAATAATCACTCCACCAGTCACATCTACGAATATTGGTCATAGATCCACGACCAATGGCGATGTCAGCACAGTAGGTAAAGGTTTCTGACATAATGTCAGCACTTTCTTCGGCTGACAGCCCGTCCCGAGTGAACTCCTTGGCGTCCCAGTTCGCACCTTTACATCTATATCTGAAATTACCAGGAATATGAGACGGACCCTGAATATAACCAGGAACAAATTCGTACACGATCAGGTGATGATCACTACAAGACGCGTCCGGTAGGACACGCCACCTATCCAAACGTACGTCGGCACTAGAAAGTGTGACGTCAATACAAGATTCGCCTATTTGGCTGCAAAAGGTAGGCTTCAGGATGGCGACCAGCAACGCACCACAGGTAGAAGGGCGAGTGGACACGCTCACATTACAAGCACGGCTGTCTGACTTTTGGCCAGTGTATCCCAGGCTATGGTTCACGCACTTCGAAGCAGTAATGGCGCCACAGAAGTCAGGTGATGACGCGCGCTATCAAGCAGCTATCGCACGACTAGGACTGGACGCACTTCAACAAGTAAGTGACATTATCGCCAAACCGCCCACTGAAAACAAGTACGAAACTCTGAAGGCCAGACTCATCAGCGTCTACGAGGAGTCCGAGAGCCGGAAGCTGCAAAAGCTGATGGTCGAGTTGGAACTCGGAGATCAGAAACCCTCACAGCTGTTACGTAAAATGCGGGAACTAGCCGGACAGAAGATACCCGACAGCACACTGCGCATCATGTGGACCAAGTTACTCCCACCTTCAGTACGCGCTGTTCTGTGTTGCGCGACATAACTGACTTACAAAAGTTGTCGCAAATGGCAGACACTGTCATGGACACTATCGCGCTACCTAACCAGGTCGCGCAGATTACACACACGAGCGGTATGACTGCCCTACACGAACAAATAAGGCAGTTATCTCTGGAGCTAGCTGAACTCAAGAACAAGCAGGAACACAGACCAAGATCACACAGACCATACGACAGACGGCGTTCACGATCGCGCTCAGCAAGCCGGGATAATAGCAATCGCAAGTATTCAGAACAATCACTTAGGTATTATTATCATCGCAAGTTCGGTAAAGAAGCTCGAAAGTGTACGCATCCGTGCAACTTCGACAGCAACAGTGCCCAGTCGGAAAACTAACGCCTGTAAGAGATTTTATGACTTGGGTAATACACATACCTATATATAAAATTATAAATATGTGTAAATATGTACAGGAATGTAATGGCCTAAACATCTAAGGTCTAATTTCTCAAAGCAAAGCTTATTTATTATAAGCTTTGCACATCAGGATAGTTACTAGCTGGTTATTTAGTGTGTGGATGTTTATACGAATATATCTTGTAGGGAAATAGGGTTTTATAAAGTAAAGCACGGACAGACAAGACTAGATATTTTATTTCAATTTAGACTTGTCACAAATTTATAAAGTAAGGTAGTTGTCCGTTCGCAAAACTAGGTCATTCAAGGAGAAGAACTGGACAAGAAACTCCTTGGAAACATGACAACATATCTATCAATATGTTTCATTCTTTGTCAATGTTATCTTTAAAATACACTAACTTCTAACTCTTGGACAGCAGTCCAAGAGTACTTAGAAGTATAGCAACATAATACCATTAGCCAGGAAAGTATTCCCAACCTAAATAACACACAATATACATTATAATCATAAATCTATAACAATGTCTAATGACTTATTTACTTACAGCAATTTGGTGCAGTTCCTTCAGATATATTATTCACTTATACTTATTAGTTATAACTTTTAGAATTTTCGACTCAGACTGTCCAGAGCCGGCTGCATCTTAGCCTTATATACTCTCTAACATACCGCCCTTTTAGACCAATCACAAACGAGGATCGTGTGTGGGTAAAATTACTTCACATATACGAGATTATAAACAAATGTTATGTTTTAGAATCGTTTTGAAACATATTAGCATCACTAAGCAATATATTAAATGTTTACTATAGTCCTTGAAATATATTAATTTTAACAACATTATAATGTAAACAAATAACTCTGCCATCTTTGAACCAATCAGCAAAGAGCATCACATCTTACTAAAATAACTTTTAGCATAGCTATGAAGAACCCTTGAAAATATAATTAAACTGTTTTAAATATTATTAAAGTATTATTACAATTAATTACTTGTTCATTTATAAGCTGTATATAAAGCTAGATAAAATACTGACATCCTCAGAGTTCAGAGAATCATTCTAAAGTAAGTAATTTCTTATTTGAATTACAATATAAAATCATAACAAACATTTTAAGTATCATTATTTGTTATATTAACATTTATAACAATATTAACATAAATAATTGTGTGATTTGATTTCAGTTAGCAGTGAACCATAGATTCGTTCGGAAACGATTTCAGTTAGCAGTGAACCATAGATTCGTTCGGAAACATAAGTCAATCCCTACGTTTAGGAATCACAATAGTCTCGATGATAATTGTTTACATAAAAATTCTAACATCAGTTTATGAAATCTCTCTTATGAAAATGTTAAATAAAGTTACTTTTATTTTGCTTCATAAACTTCTGTTTCCAACATATTAATGTTGGTAAAATAATATTGTTGAATGGAACGTAACCGTACATCTGTCAATAACATCTGTCATCTCATAGACTGACATTGATTTGTTTTGTATATGATTGTGTTTTATAGTGTGTTATCTTTATAAAAACGTGAATAATCTAACACCTGCGTCGGTTGAGGCGGCAACTGACGCGAACAACACTTCTCACCGCCTATTCATAACTGACAAGAATTCGCGTCTGTCATTTCTTATTGATACCGGCGCAAACGTTTCCGTGATACCGAGAACCAAAGGCGGGAAAGCAAAACAAACCGATTTCTGTTTGTACGCGGCAAACAACACGATTATCCCAACGTACGGAGAGAAAACCTTACAACTGGATCTCAACCTACGACGGCCGTACACCTGGAAATTCATCGTCGCTGCAGTCAGCAAACCAATCATCGGTGCAGACTTCCTGAAACGTCATCAACTTCTTGTCGACATAGCCGGCCGACGTCTCGTCGACAAAGTTACCAATATGACCGTCAGAGCATCAGTCATTCAGTCCGCCGAACCCACAGTTCGAAGTATCGACATGGAACAGCCGTATCACCAGCTCCTCAGTAAGTTCCCTGACATCCTGCGACCGTCATGCACGAAGGATACTCCCAAACACAGGGTAGAACACCACATCGAAACTGTGCAGACTTCCTGAAACGTCATCAACTTCTTGTCGACATAGCCGGCCGACGTCTCGTCGACAAAGTTACCAATATGACCGTCAGAGCATCAGTCATTCAGTCCGCCGAACCCACAGTTCGAAGTATCGACATGGAACAGCCGTATCACCAGCTCCTCAGTAAGTTTCCTGACATCCTGCGACCGTCATGCACGAAGGATACTCCCAAACACAGGGTAGAACACCACATCGAAACTACTGGTCCACCAGTGTACAGCAAGTGCAGACCGCTTCCTCCACATCGCTACCTGCCCGTGAAGAAAGAATTCATAACATTTCAATTTTAATTAAGTACCTTAAATCGTAAACCATTTCGAGGTTTATGTTTAAGTAACACCATCCATATTTTTTCAATTTTTTAAATTGCTTATTTATTGAAATATTGACAAAAATCTTCGCATCGTCCTGAATAAGGTTGAACATAGTGTATACCATTGCGCCCCTAAACAAAAACTTAAAGTGTCTATGTCAATTGTTACGATTGTTATTGTCAATGTCACTACATCATATATTTTTTGATTGTACCCATTTCTCACTTCAACGTTTAATTTTCATTAACAACTTGCTAAAAATTTATAAAACCACTGAAAACGTCCCGCGCTCCTTACCAGATCTACTTAAAAATTCACAATGTTTCTTTACTCTGTTTAACTATATCAACAACACTATAGAAGATATATAAAGGGAAAGAAGAAAAATAGAAAAGGATAAACTTACTCAAGAAAAAAAGAAAAGAATAAACTTACTCAAGAAAAATAGAAAAGGATAAACTTACTAAAGTCTAGGCTGTATGGCGTATCATGCCTTTGCCTTTTCCGTTCAGAAGTACGGAGAGAAGAGAACCAAAAAAAAAAAAAAATGTCAATGTCACTAGTGTCAGATCAGATAAATTGGAGATTGTTTTATGTTGTTGTCTTGAAAAATCACACCTACATAACTTATATTATATTTTATTTGATTAATCCATTAATTTGCAATGAAAATTTCCGAGGGTTATGCCATGGCAGATAGCCGCAACCTTCCCAAGGTTGATTATATGATGTTGTTGCAATACATGCGTGAAAATGATTCGTTTAATGTTGCCGAAATTCGAGGGGCAAAGGTTTTGTTATCATCAAGGGACGCTTACGTCGAAACTTCTGTAGGTTATGTGGAGGTGAAACGAGAGAATGCTGTATGTTTTATTAAGGGCCGTGTAACTCCAGAGCACAGAGTTCGGACTAAAATGTATTCGGTAGTCGCAAGGATTAATGAAGCAGATGAAACAATATTGGAGGTAACATGTGAAGATTGTGCAGCAAGTCAGGGTGGATGCAAACATTCAATTTGTTTTATTATGTGGCTTATCAAGCGGGCTGAAGAACCGTCTGTTACATCAGTGCGCTGCTATTGGACCCAGCCGAAACTGTCTGCAGCAGTGACTCATGATAAATGCATTTTAGCCAGAGAATTGGGAAAACGTTTACAAACAACAGTTAGTCTACTGAATAAAGTTTCATTTTTACGAGAATGTCGGAAAAGGAATATGCGGGACTCTTTGCTGTCTGAATACAATAATGAAACAATGACACTAGACAGTTACCGGCTTTTTAAGCTCTTACTAGATTTTTTCACTACCAATTCATCTCAGGATTTAACGGATTTCACTAAATTTAAATCCTTTGCCCAAAGCAAAATAACTGATGATGTGATTATGGAAATCGAAAAGCAAACACGCAGCCAAGCTCACAGTCAGTTGTGGCATGTCATAAGACAAGGGAGAGTCACTGCATCGAAAATATATGAATGCACAAAATGCAACACTGATGGAACATTAGTAAAATCTATTCTTGGTGGCTATAAAATTCCAGAAACTAAGGCTATCAAGAGAGGAAAACGTTTGGAAAGTGATGTGGTAAAGGAAATAAAGAAAAAAAGCAATATTACAATTATTCACTGTAGATTTAAATTAATCACACCTTTTGTAGGTGCATCACCAGATGGATTATGTGAAGATCAAGGCTTCACCATAGAAATCAAATGTCCCAGCAGTAGCAAAACTATGGAAAGCTATGTAAAAGACAGAGTGATATCTGCTAAATGTAATGCTCAAATACAGCTGCAAATGTTTGCAATGAATGTCAAGAAAGCTTTGTTATGTATAGCTGATCCAGACTTTGAAGTAAATAAAACTTACCAAGAATATTGGATTTACTATGATCGTTTGTTTGTGGAAAAGTTAATTAAGGAAGGTGAACAGTTCTGGGAGAAATTTATTTTTAAGAAAATGTTAGACATTGTATGGTATGTTAAATAAAAATCAAAATTAGAATCAGAAGTTTGTTTTATTACTAACATTTATAGAATTACATCAGTTTCTAAAGGCTTAGGTGCAAAATGTCTCTTTCACATAATGTCACCTAGTTTATTTTTATTTATGCATGCGGATGAAGACACCACCATAGATGAAGGCATCACCTAATATTAATGTTACGGACGAGGGGTATGAAAACGCCGGTTAAGGGTTACGAGGTTTATGCACACAGATGGTACAGTCGACAGTAAGCAGAAAGACAGGTAGAAAGTATTTGATGTCTCACCAAAGTCTTCACAGATATTCACAAAGTCGGTATCTTACTCACACAACAACTCTACAGTATTGGCCTGATATAGTCCTCGAAGTACTCTTGTAGTTATCGCTTGTAGTTCTTCTTACTTATCACTCGCTTCGCTCTTGATGCTAGTCGATTACAGACTGACTCGTACGCCGACCCACGCCGCCTTTTATATGCGAGCGTGGAAACATTCTAGATTTCTAGAAACATTGCGATGTTTACTATTGTTCTTGGAAACTGCAGTAGGTAGAAATTTCTACGAACTCATAGGTACTTAAAGTTTCTCGTAGATTCCATGTCGACTTTTTGTTGACGATGTCGATAAAACCGGTACCATTCGATAGGTCACCCTTAGCCTAGTAATGCGTTTTTAGGACATTCTTCTATAATGCCTAGGTCTCAAGTTATAGGGCTTGAAAGATGTGCGAAGCCCATGTCACGCGAAATTGAACCTTATGCCAATGGCATAAGTTTCATTCGTAACATTAATATAACTTTAGAATTATTTAATACTTCCTTATGACGGGTGACTGTAAATTTATAAGCCCACAAGCGACTATCACTGCATCATCTAATACATTTATTAATTTATTATTTACCACAGCATGAGGCTTCAACATTTTAAAAAGTCTTACTCTTCTTATAACCCTTTCTATGTGTATTCTTAAGCTTGCCAAAATTTTAGTGTCAAGTACCTCAGTTTTTGTCATTTTTGTGTCTTTGAGTACACTAGGCGGGCGCAAAACTTTAACAGACTTTGTGAGTAAATGTGATTCCAAATGTTTAAACCCTCTGTCTGCTAGTATGGTGCTGTATGCTGGTATCACCTCTAAATATCCACTTTGTTCTACTAAATACATATCACTTATACGGCCACCATAACCTTCAGAAACAAAATTTATGAAACCATCTGGAGTCGCACTTATTAAGTACTTTATAGTGTTACAACTTTTGTACTGGGACCATGTAAGGGCCTGATCTATAGGTTTTTTTGGTTTTTCTATTTCAATTTCGAAGCAATCTATTATTGCCTGAACACTTGCATACTCCTTGCTCGTAGTAAATGTAGTAGGAAGGTTCCTCTTAATATTAAGAGCTGTTGGCCAATAAACTATTTGTGTAAAAAATAAACTTAAAGTTTTTAAAGATTTGTAAAATATTCGCCACAATGTTGACAATGAAATTTCAAATAGATCCTTCATTTTAGCAAATGTTTCATTATTTTTTAACTTATATAATGTAATAATAATATGTAAAGAAGGTATCTTTACTTCTTTTGCAATAAATTGAATTATCCAATAATATTGTTTGGGAACACCAATGTACGAAAATGGTTTCTTTTCTATTAAGCTTAATATAAAATATCTGCCAGCCAAACTTTTTTGCATTGGTAAGTTACTTGAACTTTCTTTTTCAGAAAAATCTGTTGTACTGCCTACTGTAGACGGATCATGGCCCTCTGATGACTCTTCGTCGAGTAAATATATTCCAGGTTTTCTCTTCTTGGAAATCCTTGCGCTAACCGAGCGGTTAACCATAGTAGGTTTTACTTGAATTGATTTATGAAAACAATCAGGAACACACAGCACACCTTTTTCTTGCGTATTTGCTACAAAGTCTACATCAACTGTTGAAACTGTTGGCAGGAGGCCTGGATCTCTATTTATGTTCCTTAAACTATTTGGAACTTGGGGATTCAGCCGGGGTCTACTGGTTTTTTGGTCTATCCAATCCTTGTAATTTAGTAATGCTTCTTCTAGCTAAAATAAAATTAAAATAATTTATTCATTAGTGTACATTTCAGCAGTGCTACATTGTACATATGTGGTCCAACAAATATAAGTTACCTTACATAAACAGGATTTGAGTTTTTATACAGTTTATAGTCGAGTAGTATGGTATGGGGTACTTACTTTTAAATGATCTTCGCATATGTAAAGACTTCCAGTTTTCGGTACATATGTTTTATTTACAGCAGCACACCATTGTACTCTCGTATTTTTTGGCACGTGGAAAAAGTGTTTTGTAGGATTTTTCATTACTGTATTGTTGCAGGTAGGAACGAAGCATGTAACGAAGGGATCTAATTTACGAACTTGTGCCATTTTTGTTGTCAATTACTTACTTCCTGTTCAGTCAGTCTAAAGAAGTGATACCAAAAGTATAGAAGTGATACGAATATTTAACCAATAACGAAATTAAGAATAAAAAAATAGTCAAAACCAAACAACTATAAAGTTAAATTCGCCAAACGTCATTCAGTGACATAACAATGATTTATTGAGGACAACGTCAATCTTGTTTTTTTTTTCCTTCTTTCAGGCTAAAGTAATGTATTGATTCGACCTTACAGGCGTTTTTCGATTTTACAAGATTTCAAAATTGTTATTGAATAGCTTAGAATGAAAATTTTGCGAAAAGAAAAAACACGGGTCTCTTCATTTTTAAAGTACTATTTATTGAGCATAAAAAAACAAAGGCTCGAAAAAATGAATTGTTGTGAATTCGAGCTCATGATGCAGCAAGGAATTTGCCGACCAAGCAAAAGCCCTTGGGCCAGTCCACTACATGTCGTACCTAAGAAAAACGGCGACTTACGAATCTGCGGTGACTACAGGAGACTCAATGACGTCACTAAACCCGATCGCTACCCAGTCCCACGCCTCAAGGATTTTACATACCTGCTTCACGGCAAGAAAATCTTCTCCACTCTCGATTTAAACCGAGCCTATTCACAATTGCCGATCTTCGAACCCGATATCGAGAAGACAGCGATCACAACACCATTCGGTTTATTCGAATTTCCACGAATGTGCCCAGGTCTCAAGAATGCTGGACAGACATTCCAACGATTCATACACGAAGTACTGAACGGGATAGACTACGCGTTCCCATTCATCGACGATGTCATCGTTGCATCTGAAAGTGAAGCAAGCCATATCGCGGATCTGCAGGAAGTTTTACGCCGATTAGACACGTATGGTGTCACTATCAACCCATCTAAGTGTGTCTTCGGCGGCGAAACAGTCAAGTTCCTAGGTTACGAAGTATCAAGCAAGGGAATCAAGCCACTTCCAGACAAGGTCGATGCAATAATAGAATACCCCAAACCGAAAACTATTCAGGACTTACGAAGATTTATGGGGATGATAAATTTCTATAGAGACAGCGTTAGGAATGCGGCCGAGATACAAGCACCGTTACACGCCTTTCTTCATAACTCAAAAAAACGAGACAAAACGGAAGTAATGTGGGACGATCAGTCAACAAAAGCCTTCGAGTTGTGCAAACAGAGCATAATAGATGCTGCGTTATTGTTTTACCCATCTCGTTCGCCCGACGACAAGATCGCTTTGTTTTGCGATGCGTCGGCTACCTGCGCCGGCGCGTCCCTCCAACAATTGCGTAACAATAAACAATGGGTGCCACTCGGATATTTTTCGAAAAAAATCTCCGACAGACAAAAGAGATATAGCACAAATGAAAGGGAACTACTTTCGATTTTCATGGCCGTAAAACACTTTCGAAAAATCTTTGAAGGCAGAGAGCTCATCATTTATACTGACCACAAACCGCTGATTTACGCGGGTTGATGGTGTATTCAATGTCGCCCAACTCGTCTAGTAATCTCCGAACATTCGTATGTTGGTTCTTGTTCAGGTGGAATGGCTTACGCCATCCGAGCAAGTTGGCGGTCGGTTGGTGACGTGGGAGTGGTTCGCGCTCTTCGGCCTCCTCATCGTCTGATTGCTCGACTCCTTCCAGTCCAGCCCCTTCAGGTTGCGCCTGCTCGCTTGCAAGCAGTTCGAGCTCTGATGGTGTATTCAATGTCGTCCAACTCGTCTAGTAATCTCCGAACATTCGTATGTTGGTTCTTGTTCAGTTGGAATGGCTTACGCCATCCGAGCAAGTTGGCGGTCGGTTGGTGACGTGGGAGTGGTTCGCGCTCTTCGGCCTCCTCATCGTCTGATTGCTCGACTCCTTCCAGTCCAGCCCCTTCAGGTTGCGCCTGCTCGCCTGCAAGCAGTTCGAGCTCTCCGCGCCTTCTACGCCTGCCGCCTCGTGGTGGTGGCGGTGGTGGCTGTGGTTCCTGTACTTGTCTTGGTGGGTCGGGGAGAATGCCAGGTGGCATCCTAAACTCCTCCTCTTCTCTATCTTCAGAGACGATGATGTCTGAGATGACTCTGGACATCGAGACAGCGGGAGCGATCTTCGTCTCGTAGTCTCGGTGTGTTCTCTCCGTGATGACGCCAAAGTGACCGTCTTCTCCAGGCTCACCTGACATCATGTAATGGTTGACTCCATTCACGTCTTTGAAATCCCCCATACCCGATAGGTAGGCTGCTGCTCCAGCCCCTAACACTATGTCGTATCCCTCGACAAAGCTAATCAGCCTGTCTTGATCGTGTGATGATGTACCTCTTCGTTTTGCCATCAGGGCAATACGGTACCACCAGAGTATGTGGTGGTAGTACGCATACGCACTTTGCGGGACTTCCTTAACGACATATTTATCGCAGTCTCCAATAGCATGATACTCACGCTCTACTAACGCGACGTAACCTGATGCGTCAGCTTCAAAAGTCTTAATCCCATCTTGATTTGAGAAATTCCTCTCGCCTTCCTTCACAAAGGACTGTTCCCATAGCGGATCATTCGTTAGTGGTGTTGTAGTCGTTGATAGATGTTGCGGCTTGGGTATGTCACGGCTTGTGAATATCGGTTTCTTCTTCACAAATGGTTGCTGCTTCTTTGGCTTCGCTGGCTTTGCATTAGCATTCTGTGGATTCTGCACTGCCTCCATGGCTGTTGCTCCTATTTTTAAGAGTAATCGCGCGTCGAGACAATCGACACGCCATCACCTATCAACTACGACGAGTTATCTCAAGCTCAAGAAAACGACAGTTGGTTACCTGCATTATCTCAACAGACCAACATTCAACTCAAGAAAATCATCTCACCTGGTACCAACAAGCCAATATTCTGCGAAACATCAACGTCACATGTTCGTCCATATCTAACAGCTGACTTTCGTCGCACAGCTTTCAACGCCGTGCACAGTTCAAGTCATCCCGGAGTACGAGCTACACGGAAGCTGATGCAAGAACGATTCTTTTGGCCCTCAATGAACACCGACATCGGGGAGTGGACCAAAGCATCCAATTCGTGCCAGCTCTCCAAAATACAGCGACACAATCATAGCGACATCGCAACATTCCCACCGAGCGAACGATTTCAACACATTCACATCGATATCGTTGGTCCGCTACCTACATCAGCATGTGGACACAAATACTTACTCACAATGATCGACCGGTGCACTCGATGGCCTGAAGCTGTACCACTTCAAGAGACAACCGCTGAAACCGTCGCAAGAAAGCTATACGAAATCTGGATATCCCGTTTCGGCTGTCCAATAAGAATCACAACTGATCAAGGACGACAGTTTGAAAGTCGACTATTCAAAGACCTAGCTCAACTACTCGGCGCAGACAAAACCCGTACTACTGCCTACCACCCGCAGAGTAATGGAATCGTCGAGCGTTGGCACAGATCGTTGAAAGCCGCGCTCATGGCTAGACTAGAAAACAGCAACAAATGGATCTACGAGTTGCCTACTGTTCTAATGGGTCTAAGAGCCGCTATCCGCTCCGACTCTGACACAAGCGCAGCGCAACTCACCTACGGTCAAGCTATACGCCTACCAGGTGACTTCATATCACCAACTCCAGCCACACCGACGATGGATCACGACTATGTCAATCACCTGCACGACATCATCACGAAGCTCACACCCACATACAAATCGCATGCAAACAAGCGATGTATATTCGTGCACAATGACCTACAAACATGTAGCCACGTGTTTGTACGCGACGACACCGTCCGCAAACCTCTGCAGCATCCATACCAAGGTCCATACCAGATCATCGAACGCAAGGAAAAGTACTTCACAATACAACTACCCGGACGATCAAGCAACATATCGATCGATCGCCTCAAACCTGCGTACACTATCAACACAGAAGATGATCCCAAGCAAACAAACAGCGAGACCAGTCAAGCACCTGCAGTTACCACAGACGAGCAAGCCACAGCCAAGACTCCAGCACCTGCAGCGACCACAGACGAGCAATCCAGCCTACTCCCAGCCCAGCATACGAGAGAACAACATACTAGGTCAGGCAGGATCGTTAAGACGCCTGCACGCCACGTATGCTTCGCCGTGAGGGGGAGAGTACTGTAGCGATGGTCGCAGTCGCTACAATACAACAATAACACAAAGGATTGCCCAACTATTGACGTCCCTACGATTGATGACTTTCCGCGAAAGGGTGCACAATAAATCATACCAGTGTCAAACAAGGATCTTGGAAAACAAAGCGCGTATGTAAGACAAAGAGCGTGGGTCCTGACCGCCTCAGCGAGGGTGTCGCATATTGTCGCACATCTGTTAGTTAACCCATTGTTCGTTGGAGAAAGTTCCGCGGACGACGCGATTCTGTTAACCCATTGTGCGCCGCCGGAGAAAGCGCGCGGACCATATCGAACCGCCTTGCACGTGGACCGAAGGCGCGGGCCCTGTCCACCGGCCAATCAGACGGCACGTTCTCCCACGATCAACAAATCAGCATCAAGAACGCCCGATCAGTCAGCCCCACTCCGGTTTAGAGATAGCTGTATTATTGTCTAGTATTTAAGCTTGTGCATAGCTCGTAAGAGATCACATTATCATATCATCATATTCATCACACATTTATCAGATATTATCAGACATCCTACATTGTAACATAGTCGCGTCTCTCCTCTTGTAATTAGGTAGCTTATAACATACATTGTACTCTAGACTTACGTGCAATATACAACGTCCTACCTATTCGCGTGTTAATTACATAACACGCCCTACGCGCTAAAGATCTTTGAAGGAGTTTCCGTTTCGGAGGAGGAGAGTATCCTCTCATTTTTTTTAGGAGTAGACTGAATATCGACATTTTCCTTATTTACCCCGCTGGATGAAGGAACTGGATTTAAATAGATATTGACGCCACTTGTGGATGGGACTGGGTTTTCAATAGTATTGACAATGTTGGTGAGCGTGTGAGTCACATTTTCTGCAGAAACACCATCAGTTGAGAGAACAGTTGTATGGGCAACATCAGATATAAAAGCGTATTCAGAAATTGCATTTCTGTCAGGTGGAAATATTCCACAAGCGCGAAATCCAGATGCACCATTATTTGTCCCACAAAACAGGACGCATTTGAATTTCAATAATAAATCGTTCGGTATCAGACTCGCTTATTGTGTAGTCTATGATTACGTACTATTATACGAGACTTGGGAATCTTGTTTTTAAAAAAAACAATTATTTAAGCTAGAATAGAATTTAATTACTTATTAGGATTTAGATTATAGAAATAGTAGAAATGGTAAGAGTTAGGACCTCCGACCCGTACCGAGATTTAGAACCAACTGCCTCGCTGGGCTCATGAATGACGTACTGTAACCCATAATGCTGACGTGGCACATCTGAGCGTTGCTAAGCCATTCCCCTAACATTGTAAAGGTATAACAGCCCCCCCCCATAAGACTGAAATTCGGGGATAAAAGCCGAAATTCAGGAATTTAAACTATATCACGTAATCTAGGTAATGGAATTGAAGAGTTTTCGGGTTCAGTACTAATATTATAATTACTGACATCGTCATCGGTATGAGTCATTGGTTTAACACAAGAAATATAGAACTTAGATCTATGTTTACAAATAATTTTGCATAACTTGAATGCTATAAGAGAAATTAGTATAACTAAAATACATATGGTTAGAATAGAATAGTGTGTCCCGTATTTTACTAGAATAGGTTCTTCATTAATAAGTTTATTTAAGTCTGAATATAACTTATTATTTTGTTTCTTTAAAGTTAAATCATCTAAGTCGATATTTTGTAGTAAAATAGGGGATATGATATTATTTAAACTAGTAGTAGACTTATTATCTAATTTACAACATGGATCATTTATAATGCTAAAGTCTAATCTAGGAATAGGAATTTCTACATTGATTGAGTCTTTTGACGATATAAGTTTTGCACTTTTTGTGTAGACTGTACACTGGTTTGGAATCCGTAGTATACCAGTTCCGGATACTATCATTTCACGTAATTCGGAGTTATTACAGTCCATTGACACTTTGCTTGAACGAGACTGCACGAAAATCCATTGATTGTTTATAAGCGATTTCCAAATGTCCAATTCGCCAACAATTGTTTTGGTTTCACACTGTGTAGGAATAGCACTAATAGTTTTAGTTAGTAATTCACTTTCACATGTAGGACTGACGCTTGTCAACAATACCGTAGGTATCTCACATAGAAAGAACTCAGAGTACATTGTTTTACATTTATCTAGGGTATCTAGATTACAGAAGTTTAGCTTATCTTTAGAAATAGCAATATACGAACAAGAAGGTAAAATTAAACTAAAAGTATTAGGATTAGTTGACCCATGAGGGGTCGGTAATGCTAAATTATGGTACAAAATAAATTCATCATTAGTAACTAAAGGAATTTGTAATACAAATACAAGTTTATTCTTATAATAATAACAAGCGACTTCAGATATGCTTAATATTAAATGGATGTTATCTAGACTTAGCGTTACAGGAATTCCAGTGTCTCTAGGTAGGTGCCTGTCGTTATCAACGAGTTCGTAGTATAATTGCGTTGGACTTATTATGTTTGGATGCAGGATGTTTTGACTACACAACAGGATAGCATTTGTTATGTCTTCAAGCTGAAACGACAATGCTAGTAGAGAACTTTCGAGATTAGCAAGTATGGAATAGAATTTAGTTTCGGATATCAGGATTTTAGAAGTTTCTGTGATATTATTTAATTGTAGTAAGAGTTGGCTTAGAGTATTTTGAGAGAAACTTCGTTATATTTTAATTTATTAATCGTTTCTTTGTATGATTCTAGAGAAGTAGTAGTAATTAAGATATTTTCTTTCATTAGTTCCGCGAGCTTTTTCTCGTGGTTTTGAAATGATTCAATAGCGGAATCGTATTTTGATGCGTCGTCTTCATCTAGAATGCCGAAAACATGTTTGAAAACGGTGCCTATGATATCGTTGAGGTTAGAAAGGTGGGGATTTATAAGAGAAATGTTTACATGACTAATTATTTTTAACTTTCCCTTAATCGCTTTAAGTTTTCCTATGTTATCGAAGTATATACCGGAGCTAGAAGGAAGAGGCTTGATAAAGTCTTGATGCGCATTGACCGAGGCGCTGAAATAGAATTAATGAAATCAGTTAGACTACGTTAAAGACCTATTCTAATTACTAGCTAATATTTACATGTAAATAATTACTGATTGATTATTTTAATCGATCTCTAACATTAGTACGGAGCCGTTAATTACCGCAGGTTTCATTTGGTCGAAATGATGAGTCACATGACGTCTGTTTATAAGAAGTGTAGCTGTGTTGTTATTGTGAACTTTAATGATTTTGTAAGGTCCTTTCCAGATAGGTGAGAGTGCCTTTTTGAGCCTCAGGTGGGCTTTAAGGTAGACGTAGTCACCAGCTTTGTACTGTGGTGGTGATTTAGTATGAGAGTCGTAATAGGATTTAGAGGATTCCTTGGATTTTAATATATTTTCCAAGGCTTTTTCCCTAGTGTGTTTAAATTTATGTTGTAACATTCTAATGTAGTCTGAATAGGTTGTGTTAGGTTCAGTTTCATAGATGGAGTTAGGAATAAAGGGTTTATGACCAAATATTAGCTCGTAAGGAGTAAACTTTGTCGTTGAATGTTCCGTCGTGTTATAAGTCAGCATAGCTGTATAGACGTAAGTCGGCCAGTTGTCTTGGTCTGTATTTACGAAGGATTTTAAATATTCCTTGAGAGTCGAATGACTGCGTTCTAAAGCTCCTTGCGTCTGAGGGTGGTAAGGCGATGACCATAATTGTTTAATTTTAAGGAATTTGCAAGTTGTTTTAAAAAGGTCGGACGTAAAGTTAGTACCTTGATCAGTTAAGATAGATTTAGGAATTCCGAATAAGGATATAAAATGAATAAGACAATCGCTAGATTCTTCGGCGGTTGTACTACGTATCGGGTAAGCGGTTGAATATTTCGTAAGATCATCTTGTAAGGTAAGTATATATTTTAGTTTAGCGGGACCGGACTCGGGCAAAGGTCCTACTATGTCCAGTGCTATTCTCTGAAACGGTGCTGTGGATGTAGTAGTGATTTCCATTGGGGCCTTATTTAATTTTCTCAGTGCTTTATTTTCCTGACATAGTTTACATTTCTTGACATAGTCTTCTATGTCGCTTCGCATGCCTTTCCAATAGAATTGTTCTCGGATTCTGTTATACATTCGCGTCGAGCCTAAGTGCCCGGCTGTAGGAATATCGTGGTTTTCACGCATGATTTTGGGTCTTTCACTCAGAGTAGGGTATATTGTTTTATTTAGGTAAACGTGGATTTGAATGTTTGTGTTGTGAAAAATATGAGTTAGGATATTGTAGATTTTGGTGTAGGAGTGATTATCAAATGGATTTTTGAAATCGGAGATAGCAACGTCTGTTATTTGTTCGGATTTCAAGATTTGGCTTCTAATTCGGAGTGTCATAAATAGCATGATAAGGTAACTCGTCAAAGTGGTGAACTTTTGTAAAGATGAAGTAAACAGTTTTGCCGTCGTATTCAGTTTTTAGAAAGTGGTATAATTCTTTTTCAGAATTAAGGATTTCGTCTTCGTTGCCGGAATTTAGGAGAATTTCGGGGATGTAGGGATTTGATTCATCTAAGTCTATTGATGTAGGAATTAATATTACCTTGCATGTTGTTTTTAGTAGGCTTTCGTTGTGTTCTTTTAGAATTGTGTTGCAAGTATTATTTTTATTTGACTTTAGGAATTGGGAATAATTGTCTTCATTTAGATTTGATTGCTCATTTGGTGAGGGAATTTGTAACGAGTCGAAGTCAAGGTTAAGGTCAGTACTGTTAGGGCTAGTCTCAAGGTAAGGTAAGTTTGGTCCTAGATCTATGAGATCTGGAGATAGTATTGGTTCATTTTGCGGTATAGGGTTTTGTAGTATATTAGAGTCGGGATTTATTTCTTGATTTAGCAGGTCGTTATCTTCGAAAGAGAACGGAATGGGAGATGGAAAAATTATAAGAGGATCCTCTAAAGGATCATCGAATTCAGTGTCAAGGTCTAGTAATAGAGGATCAGAGGTTGTCGAAGGTTTACCTTGAATAGGGTTAACTGGATATCGAGACAATGCATCAGCATTAGTATTCATTTTCCCTTTCTTGTATACAATATTATAGTCAAATTCCTCTAATTTGAGTCTCCAGCGTACTAGCCTAGAGCCAGGATCCTTACAGTTGAATAACCACTGTAGTGGTTTGTGATCAGTGACTATGGTAAATCGATTTCCGTACAGATAGGGTCGGAAGGCTTTAGTTCCAAAGATAATAGCTAAGCATTCTTTTTCGGTAACGCTATAGTTACACTCAGCCTTATTGAGTGTTCGAGACGCGTAAGCGATTGGACGGTCCTTTCCGATTGGACCTTGGGATAATATGGCTGAAACAGCGAAGTTGGAAGCGTCACAGGTGAGGATAAAAGGTTTGGTAAAATCGGGATATATTAACACCGGTGACGTCACTAATTTAGTTTTTAGGTTTTCGAAAGCGAGCTGTTGTTCATTGTTCCAATTGAACGGTGCGTCCTTTTTTAGGAGAGATGTTAATGGTTTTGCTAGTTTGGAAAAGTCAGGTATGAAACGTCTGTAGTAAGATACGAGGCCAAGAAAAGATTTTACATCTTTTGGGCATTTTGGTTTTGGGAATTCAGTGATATATTTGACTTTTCTAGGATTCGGTTGAACACCGTCTTTGTTGATGAGGTGACCAAGGTAAGCCACTTCTTTGCATAGAAACTCGCATTTATCTGGTTGGAGTTTCAGGTTATAGTTCCTGAGCCTATCGAAAACAGCGGACAGATTTTGAATGTGACTTGGTAAGTCAGGTGAGTACACTACAATGTCGTCTAAATAAACAAAGCATCGTGAGCCTTGAAGTCCACACAAGCATGTGTTCATTACTTTTTGAAAGGTAGAAGGGGCATTTTTCAGCCCAAATGGCATTCTCGAAAATTGGAAATGACCTTGTGGTATAGAAAAGGCGGTTTTGGGAGCGTCTTGCTCGGACATTGGAATCTGATGGAAGCCTGAGGCTAAATCTAAAGTTGTGAAGTATTGACTTTTCCCCAATTGATCTAAAATTTCAGTTATTTGTGGAATAGGATATGTTTCTCCAATAGTAATGTCATTGAGTTTTCTATAATCAATAACGATTCTCCATTTTTGTTGTCCCGAAGCATCCAGCTTTTTGGGCACAACCCAAATGGGTGAGGACCATGGTGAATTAGAAGGTGTTATGATGTTTTCTTCAAGCATTTTGTTAATTTGATTTTCAACTTCTTTTTTGTGACACTCAGGAAATCTATAAGATTTAGTTTGAATAGGAATATCTGTGTTTGTTCTGATATTGTGTTCGGCAATTGTAGTGTATGTGAGCTTATCGCCAGGGATGTGGAAGATATCGGAAAAGTCTGTACAGACTTGTAATAGGGCATTATATTCCTCTTCATTGAGGTGAGACATCCTAAGATGCTGGAGAACCTTTTTAGTTCTTGTAGAAATGTGCATAAGAGGCAATGATTCTTGAGATTTTGAACAGGCTTGAGTGCCTATAGGTTCTAGTGTTAGATTAAGGTTAGATTGGAGTATAACGGACTCTTCGGAGATATTGACAACTGTAATGTTAATACGATTGTTTTCTTTCACGCTAACTACGCAGTTGGCTACTAATAACGAATCAGAGATGTGTTGGTCTATGAGCAGACCTTCCTTTATATTTGGATTACTTACTGTGCATTCAATTACAGTTTCAGTACGAGGTGGAATGTTATATAATGGTTCAGCGAATTTTAAGTCGATATAATATTCATCTATCTGTAAAGTTCCTTGAAGATAGTCGATTTGGCAACCTAAGTTTTTCAGGAGGTCGTTACCTATGATGCCGTCGAAACTTAGGCTAATATTTTTGACAACGTGAAAATCATGAATATAGGGTTTGCCATGTTTTTTGAATGTTTGCATTTTAAAGCTGCCTAGGGTTGAAGTTGTTTCTTCTCCAGGATCAATTCCTTTGAGGATTATTATATCATCACTTAACTTTGGGACTTTGGACATAGAATCTAATTTCAGCAGACTTATACAGGAACCCGTGTCAATTAAGAAGGATAAAGGCTTATCGGCAACCGGAGTATCGATTATTACGTGAGGTAAGTATCTTTTCTCTGTGTTTTGATGTATTTTATAGATTTTCACATTTGTTTTCTGTTTCAGATGTTGTGAGTTATCGGAGAAAGTATTGCGATTTGGAATGGGAATAGAATCGGTGGATTTCATGTTTGGGTTTTGCACTTTACAGGATTTGGTAGGAATAGCGGATTCAGTGTGTTCAGTGAGTAATTCAGTAGATTTGGTAGTGAGTTTTCTCTTAGATACTGTGGATTTAGTAAGTGATTCAGAGGATTTGGTAAATGGTTTTTTCATAGATACAGTGGATTTAGTAAACGATTCAGTGGATTTAGTAAATGGATTTTTCATAGATACAGTGGATTTAGTAAACGATTCAGCGGATTTAGTAAGCGATTCAGAGGATTTGGTAAGTGGTTTTTCCATAGATACAGTGGATTTAGTAAACGATTCAGTGAATTTAGTAGACGGATTTTTCCTAGATACAGTGGGTTTAGTATGCGATTCAGTGGATTTTGTAATTTGTTTTTTCAAAGATACAGTGGGTTTGGTAAGTGATTCAGTGGGTTTAGTAATCGACTTTTTCATAGATTCAGTGGATTTAGGATTTGTTTTTTTCATAGATACAGTGGATTTAGTACGCGATTCAGTGGATTTAGTACGCGATTCAGTGGATTTAGTAATTGATTCAGGGGATACAGTGAAGATAGGGGCATCGGCTTTAGTATAGTAGGACGAATTTCCTGCGCGATACCGTTCAGGAAATTTTACTCGTTTAAATCATCTTGATTGGTTTCATCTAGATTATCTTCCTCGTTTCTCTTTAAGACGAAAACTTTACGAGCTGGCCTAGAACTTGAAGTTTGTGTAGAATTAGGTTGACGGCCATCGGAAGTGGAAGCAGTAGATTGATTTCTACTGTTATTGTATTGTCTTTTGCGACAATTTTCAATAGTATGGCCTATGTTTTTGCAGTAGCGACATATCATATCGTTGCCATCGTTGGTATTTACTTTTGAATGATCAGATTGGTGATTCCGCGGAGTTGGAAAACGCGACGATTGGGAGTCACGGCGATAATTAGTGTTTCTTAATCTGTCATTATTGGAGTGAGTACTGGAAGCGGATCTTTTATAGATGCTAGATATAATTTTCTCTTCTTCGACTGCGAAACTTATAGCGGAGTTTAGCGAGTCGGGGTTGCGACATCTAACGACTTGTGATATGCGTGGTAAGAGACCTATTATGAAAGTGTGAAGTGCAAGATCTTGCATTGCAGCTACACGACCTGTTAACTCTGTTTTGCGTTTTGTTGGAATGGAAATGTTTATTTCCGTAAGTAATTTCGCTAAACAAGTTTCTATTTTTAAAGCGAACTGATTGACTGTTTCAGAAGAGTTTTGTTTACAATCTTGAAGTTCGGTGAGTAGATGAGCATAGTGTTTTCTTTCACCAAATTGATGTTTTAAGAACTCGATGAATTGATCAAAGGACTCGAACTCTTTGACACTACATGTAGTTTCAGCTTTATCTGTTAATTGACTTAGAATATATTTGAATAGGATAGATTTTTGACTTTTAGTAGCAATGTCAAAAGCGCTCTCGCAGTTAGTGATAAAGGGATTCAACTTTTCCCTGGAACCATCGAATGGTTTGATGAATTTGAATAGAATACCGAGTTCTATTTTTTCTTCAATTTCGGCTCTTGTGTTCCTAGAACCACTGGAACTTTCCTCCTTTGTATCATGTTTAGAAGCCATGATTTGATTTTACACAATAAAATATAACTTATCTTAATAACAAGAAATCGCCTCTAGCTTATGTTACTTTGTATAAGTGACTCAGTGTTATAGACGCGTAATCGAAACGCGTAGTCTAAACAAAATAATCAGGAGCGTTACAATAAGGTCTTATCGGTAACAATGTATGAACAGTGTACAATAAAATTATGGTATTAAAATAGTTAGATAGGAATAGTATGGACTCTGAGTTAATTCTAGTATTCGTGCTAGGATGTCGTAATGGCCAAAGTAGATGTAGTTGACTTTTAGATCACTCACAGGAACGCCACCATTGCGAGGATATTCAGGAACATCGTGACCGCTTCTCCAGCGGTAAACAGCTGAACAGCAGTTGTAGTAGACCTCTGGACCAGCAGAGGATGAAGCCGGTCTCGGTTGCTGGATGCAACACTCAAGACAGGATGTCGGTTGAGCACTTAGATTTCTTGCACTGACACGACACTGATTTGTTTTTGTAACTTGCTTTAACTTTTAGCACTTTCGAAGTAGATTTAGAATATTTATACACTTAATTGATACACTTGATTTCACTGGCACTTCAGTTTTCTTCGAAGACGTATTCGGGTAGGGGATTTTCGTATCCCACCGCTGCCACCAAATATTATACGAGACTTGGGAATCTTGTTTTTAAAAAAAACAATTATTTAAGCTAGAATAGAATTTAATTACTTATTAGGATTTAGATTATAGAAATAGTAGAAATGGTAAGAGTTAGGACCTCCGACCCGTACCGAGATTTAGAACCAACTGCCTCGCTGGGCTCATGAATGACGTACTGTAACCCATAATGCTGACGTGGCACATCTGAGCGTTGCTAAGCCATTCCCCTAACATTGTAAAGGTATAACAGTACGTTAGCAACACTGGCTTATCGCCGACTGAGCGCACGCGGCGACCGCGGCGACAGCGCGCGACTGCCGCGCTTCTGTTCAAACTATGAAATTCTGAGAGCGCGACTGTCGCGCTGCTAAAGTCGCCTAAATGTGAAAGCTCACTAAATCATCCCTTGACCTCCAATTCTCGCCAAAGTGTTTTTTCAGTAGAGCATCAACATCTTTTATTTTATCTTTTTTTACTATAACTTTGTCTTTTTCAATTAAATCCGGATTTAGGTCAATAAATGTTTTACTTCTCTTTAAAACTGACTTGTAACTTCCGAGATCAGCATTGTAGTTAGGCTCCCCTGTTATGGAAACATCATTGCTTCTCTTTCGTTTAAAAAAAAACGTTTACACTGGTTAAATTGGGAATGCCAGTTTCACGGTGGGCGAATTATATTTCCGAGAGCATTTGTCCAATGTTTAACAGTCCCATATTTTTTAAAAACTTCTATGTATTCCACAGGTTTTAAAATGGTCTCCATACGCTTTATTTCTTTCTCAACAAGACCGAAAATCCGATCTGGTGGAATAAAGGAGTGACCGGGAATGGGGAAACCTAGCTCGACTGTTTTAATATGCCGCGGTGCCTGAGTCAACCATTTAGCGCACATACCAATCATGATACTGTTTTTGTTCTGGGTGCCACATCCATCCGCCACCAATCGAACAGTTTTGACACTTTCGTTATACCTACACTGTATTTTGAAGCGTGTTATAGACGGCCGACGCTATTTCATTAGCTCCTTTACGGTGTTTATCTTCAGTCCAGGTATACAGCGTTACGTTTTTCCTGTTGAAGGTATTTTCTGGCACCGACTTAACGACTCCAAAATTATATATATATATATAATTGACGACTGTAGTACGCCGCCTGATCAGATATTTTATGCAATACCTGATTCTTTTGGCAATCAAAAGAAAACACATCTAAGTCGTCCATATTTTCTTTTAGCAGCCGATAAAATGCTCTGGCCTTCAACATATGGACCCTTTTCTCCGTCATTAAATTTACTTTTTGAGTTGAATCTGTTGATATTTTTATACGTTCAAGTAGCTCATTGCACTTGGAACACGTGTCTGTACGAGGGCTTCCAAATCCTAGATTATAGCATCTGTTGGAAACTGATCCAAAGTAACATTCACGTATTTGGACTTCGTTGCTTTGATTAAACATTCTCCACATTTTTCGAATGTTTAGAGTAGATGGCAAATATTTTCTCATAACGGTCGATCGGCAATAATGTGACTCTAAGCATTGAAATGACTCTATAAATCTTTTGACTTCTCTCAATTTAAGGATATTTTTGGCCGATGTATGATCTTATGATCTCCACCCCTTTTTTCTTGAACTATGGATCCTGTGCTGGCAAATGTTCGAGATACGAGGGCGGGTCAATAAGTCCGTGACTTTTTGTATGAAACACATGTTTTAAGATAAAAAGTTATTTAATTTTTAACGTAGTCTCCTTTGAGCTCTATACATGTAGCCCAACGTTTCTCTAATTTTTTTATCCCTTCCGAAAAATATGATATGAACTGAAATCGTTTATTAAGCAAGTAGGATCACTGATCACTTTAACACGTTATGTTTTTTTTTTTTAATTAGATGAAGCCGGCATTTCCTAACTGACTACCTCTGAGAAGAAATAGCCGAAACACAATCAACAATGATACAATAATGTACGTTATAATTACGCATATTGCTTAATAATGAAAAACAATGCTTACCAGAGCGAGCAGCTCAGTCCCAAGGTCTTTTTGTCTTCTAAATAATCTGTGATTTTATAATACCCCTTTTTGCAAAGTTTGGCCTTTATATAGTTTTTAAGTCGTTTAATGGGTAAGTTTCGAATGTCCATGGGAAGCTTGTTGTAAAAGTGTATACATTGACCCATGAACGAGTTGCCTACTCTGTGGAGACGAGTGTGATGCAAGATTGTGTTTGTTCCTGGTATTTATATTATGAATATCGCTTATTTTCTTAAATTCGAGATATTTTTATGAACATACATAAGATTTTCAAATATATATTGTGAAGCTACAGCACAGTAGACAGAGAACAGTAGATTATCTAAGGCCGCCCGCAGAGTTATTTGCCTACTCTTGCGTTGAACCCCAGAGTTGTCACTTTGATCTAAATTTATGTAATAAGCATATTATGATTGAATATTTTACCAATTTATAAATTTAGTAAAAATAAAAAGCCTTTATTCACTTAACATTTATTATATTAAGTTACAAATTTGATACCGAGAAAATTTTTAAGACTACTAGTGTAACACTAAATTATAATCTAAAGCTCGTAAATAATGATAAATTTTAAGTGATGTGTGATATGAGAAATCGATATAACTGGTTCTTATCAGAGAAGATTATAAGTGATGAGTACTTAAATGTAACACTAACACAATAATATTCACAGGCTTTTAACTAATGCTTAAATGATATAAAACATGAGAACGTAAACAATAAATATGTAGTTCTTATGAAAAGTAAACATGCTAAGATTATGTATGGGTAGCGAATATTTAACAAATGATACCTTACTTTAATAAAACCACAAAACTTTTTAGCCTCATTAGTTTCTGAGGTACAATTATAATGATTGTTTATATGGGTACTATGTAATGTTTGTTTATATAATCGGATAGCGTCAGGTAGCTCAAATGCAACAAAGGCGCCGCTCGCTATTAAGAGCACCTCGCGTTGCTGTTGTCGACGCGCGTGTCGGAGGGATTAAAGGTTATAATGTTATAAATAAAATTCTACGCAACCCTAAGCGTCAGTCGGTCACATTTTACTATAATTTAATTAACTTAATATTATGATTAAGACGCCATATTTGGACCAAACAACACATAAGACAATAGAAAAAAAATAATAGTAATTTGCAATATTGATTATTGTGAAATTGCCCTTATTACACTATACGCGACAAATACGTTTACTTAAAAGATATTTCGTACTCAATACTCTGTTTTATAGTAAAACCGGGCTTCTTAAAATAAACTTAACTTTAAGCGTAGTATTCAGGAAGTAAATCTGGGAATACAATTATATGGAATAATGCGACTCGGGTACGCTCTTAATAAAGCAAATAAACTGTGAAAAACATTTTCCAATAAGATTTAAGTTAGGTATAAGTAGGTACTTACATTTCTTGTTCAGTATGTAAGTACATACTGAATATCATACTTCCTATGAAGAATGATAAGTCCGGGTTTTGCGAAATCGTTATTGAGGCACCCGAAAACACTACAATATATTTTTCCCAATTTTGAAGGAATGATACTCGTAATAATTAATATTATGGTAAGTGGCCGGCGAGAGTTGACGAACGCGGGCGGTCATGTAATTTACGCGCGTGCTCACAGTCACACGGCACAGCCCGTACTGCGCCCACGTTAATCCATCCTGTATTATGCCAGCGTGTGCGTGAAATCGCGTACCGACACGGCGCACGGCGCGCACGCATACATTCAAACCGAGAGCGGCTCGTTTATATGAAGATGTTTTACTGTTCTTCTTTCTACTGTGGCTACAGTCAGAATGTTCACCTCTTTGAACTTTTCTCTAAGAGAATCTCTACGACCAAGGTTGTAAATAGCTCGAACAGCCCTCTTCTGTAAAACAAAGATGGTATTGATGTCCGCACAAGTAGAAGAATCCCATAAGTCATAATACTATGAAAATAAATAAACATTTCTGGCTGTCTCCACATTAGTTATCTGTCTAATTTTCTTAACAGCAAACGCGGCAGAACTGAGTCTACCCGACAGCTTCTCAATGTGAGGACCCTATTGTAACTTAGCGTCAAATCAAATCAAATCAAATCATTTATTTCAAATAAACCAGTTACAGGCACTTTTGAATTGTCAGAAGGTCGGTCAGTCAATAAGATGAAGCTAGTCGCCCATTCCAAAGAGTAGGTACCTATGGAGAAGAACGGGCAAGAAACTCCATGGACACTCTTTTAAATTTTTAAGCTATTGTTACAAATATTTGATTACATCATTCATGTTGAAATCAACCGCGTGAGAACGATGCAGAAATATATTGTACGCTGAGAGCGTCCATTATGGAAAACATACAAAAATCAATTCAGAAATTAAAATACGCCGTGGCAGCTAAGAGATGACCAGTCCCCTCTGACGGCGTCCGTTCACGAACATGACGTATGGATCAGCATCATTCAGCTCAACCATATCGAAGGGAACCCAATGACCCAAAACACACGCCACCATCAGCGAGACATTTGAGTGAGCATGACATACTCTCAACAGCCAGAGCACAATTAAGTCAATAAAAAAGACTAACCCAACAAATAAATGCCTTACAGCACATTCGTACATTGTGCTCACACGTTTGCCATGCAATTATACAATACTAAGAAATTGAATCTACACAATGCTAAGATAGTTTTGTCCAAGGTTCAGCAGCTCCAACAGTGTTCCCGAATCTGTGGAAAGTTTAACTCCTGTGCAGCTGCAGCTGCACAAGTGCCGAACACCTCTGTCAGCGATACAATTCCGTAACGTACAATATGCTTGGCCACATAGTGTGTAATACAGGCTTTGACTAAATAACATAAACAATTACATATTAAAACTACAAGAGGAAAAATCAAAGAACAATCATTGTATAGAAATCGGACGCAGCTCAAGCCCAAGCCTTTTTGTCCTCAATATAATCCTTCACACTATAAAATGCTTTCTGACACAACTTACGTTTAATGAAGGATTTGAATTTATTCAGGCTCAGATCTTGAACCACCTCTGGAAGTCCATTGTAAAAATGTATACATTGGCGTCAATAGGTAATCCAAGAAAAACTGTCGACTCGACAGGGATCAACTCTACTCCATTCAGTTGAACATTGGTACTTAGCTGCCTGACATTTGGCGTAGAAAATTTAATGACTTTAGTTTTTTTTTCATTTAAAAGGTTATTTACATTAAACCAATGGACAACTTTAGAGAGTGCATTGTTAACTTCGTCAAAATTTGCTAGCTGACGCTTGACTTTAAAAATAAGAGAAGTGTCATCCGCGCACAATACTATGTTGTGATTATCCCTCACGTGATGATGTAAGTCATTAATATAAATTAAAAACAAGAATGGACCTAGAATTGGGCCCTGCGGAACGCCCATGGTGACCACAGATCCTGCAGATCTCTTGCCATTAACATCAACCCTCTGAATTTGATTATTCAGATAAGAAGTCAGAAGGTCGAGAGCTCTGTCCCTTAAACCATAATGGTACAATTTCCTAATAAGAGTATCATGATGTACGCAATCAAACACCTTGGACAAATCACAAAAAATACCAAGAGCATCTTGCGATTCCTCCCAGGCCCCAAATATGTTCTTTAGCAATGCCACGCCCGCATCCGTAGTTGAACGACCCTTTGTAAAACCAAATTGTTTCACGTGCAATAAATTGTGTAAGTTAAAGTGCCTCAACAACTGTTTCAAAATTAATTTTTAAAAAATTTTGCCTGAAGTTGGTAATATCGATATTGACCGAAATTTCGTGGGATCAGTTATACTACCAGATTTGAACAGTAAAATTAAAAATTTAATATCAACATATTTTACTCTTTTATTATTTTCAGGATTATTTCCAATACTTATGGCTGCCTGATTATCTACAAAGATAATGATAGGACAAACAGAAATCTCAACATCTTTTAAAATATTTTTAAGCGAACAAGCCTCAACAACTTCAGAACTCAGAGCTATAAGTTCTGCCTCAGAGGATGACAAACTAACAGTAGGTTGCTTCCTAGATGACCACATAATAGGACAATTCAATAATTTAACCCTTACAGGACCATAAGATCTCCAAGACTAAATATGCCAATACAACTCAAAATTTTAGCTATTGTGGGTGTAAAGTAAGAGAATATCACCAGAAAAACATAGCAGGTTGTATAGGTTTCCTATAATTTTATGGGAAATATTTTTCCCTATGGACCATAAAAGTAAATAAACGAAAAGTTAGGTTTATGATATCGGTGTTTATTTATTGCTTTGTAATACAATAAAAATTATCAGAAAAGTAAAATAAATAGTTAGTTATGGTATTCTAAGAAACAATTTCGTTTCCTTGTGAAGCACAAGTGAACATTGCACATAACACATTTATTATGTTTTAGTTATTATATTCATAGCAATATCTAAGATGTCAAAAAAGAGGCGCAGGTAATATTTGATTTTGGCTTTGCGATCAATCTCATAACATGCTTTGCGCTGGTCCATAAGGTCCACACCGCCCATATATTTATTATAGCGCATCACTACATCCGGACATGTAACATTTATTTTTTGAGCAGTTCCTGCCTGCCTTCTCTTTACTGTGCTAGTTGGCAGCGGAGATATGAAATTGCTCAACATATGAACAGCTTTAGTATCCATCCATTTTACGAATGTTATACCATTTGTACTTACGGCATAGATGTCGCCTCTTTTCATGCTTTTATCTGATGGTAATGACTTTGGAACATTTTTTCTATTCGTGCGAACAGTGCCGCAGGCTTTGGTGTTCTGCATCATAAGTTTATGTTGCAAAGCAGGCGAGTTGAAAAAATTGTCAAAGTATACTTCAGAACCAAGACCCTTTAGTTGTTCCGTCAGACAGAGTACTACTGATTCTCCTAAACCAATTTCTGTATTAGTTTTCTTTCCTGTATATAAATCAAACTGGTATAAGTACCCTGTTGAAGACTCACATCTACACCACATCTTGAACCCCCATTTTATAGGTTTATTTTTGATGTACTGCTTCATAATATTGTGCCCTTTGAATTTGATCATGTGTTCATCAATGGATTGCCTTAGTGAGTTATTCATTGCTGCTTGAAAATATAAATTGAAATGATGCATAACAGATCTTATTTTGTACGCTCGGTCACTCGATTTTGAGGGATTGTTATTATCAGAGAAGTGTAAATTTTGCCGAATCTGCTCAAATCTAGTTCTTGGCATAACATTAGCAATGAAAGGTACACCCATGTCTTCATCAGTCGACCAATAATTCCTAAGAGTTGGTAAAACATGATAACTCATTACAAAATTCATACCTAAAAATGCCTTCATTTCATCCAAGCTGACTGTAAAAGGTCTTCCATTTTGTTGTGCATATTTGACACTTTGTTTTATTATGATATTAGACACTAACTGATCTATTTGTGTCACTTCCATGAAAATGTCTAATGGGAACAATATGCTATGCCGGTCAGATAATGTATTTATGCGCCCAAAATCATACTCACTTTCTATGAATGTGTGAGGAGCGTACGAGTTATTTCTCCAGTTGAAAATGTAATTAGTCTCTGAAGTATCTGAACAGGTGGGTAATGAGGTTCGATTTGTCGGCTCTTGAACAGAATCTTCAATTTCAACTACGTCGATTCCATTTTCTATATCTTGAGCTATAAACTGCTGGTCTTCTTCGTCTAGCTGTAAATCATCTTCACCATCGCTATTGTCTGCCATAAGTAACTGCAATACTTCTTCATCTTGGATATGGAATTCTCTGCGTCCTCTTTTACTCATTTCTGTAAATATGAAGGCAAATTAAATAAAAATCCACGGAAACCATACATTATCAAAAAGCACTACATATAATAATACTGCAACAATTACACCAGATATGGACCAGAGGGAAAAATATTTCCCTTTAGAAGATTTGCAATTTTTAGGTACTTGTGCTAATGTTCTGCAGGTTACTGTATTATAATACAAAATTATACTTACCAAATAATATAAAACACGTAACAAAATACACTTATTTTATTTTCTCAAGTCAAAAACACTTTCTATATATTATTAGTTCAGCCCGCGAATATTTTGGTTTTGGCGCAATAAAATTTGACAGTTCTTTTTTTTTTATTCGTTCCGAAACACTTTTGCCGCCTTGGACATACGTTTTATTTTGACATTTAGTAAAAAAAATATCGATTCAATAATAATTAAACAATCGATAACGATTTTTGTAGAAGGGAAAAATATTTCCCTTGAGCGTGAAAGGGTTAAACACAAATCCTGATGTTGACTTTCTGTCATAAACATCACTTCCCCAGTCGGAATCAACATATCCAATCAAATCAGTACTCTCGTTACTATTGTAAGTCAACTTCAGGTCAAGTGTGGTATTTACATACCTAATGACTCTTTTTAGAGCTTTTAACAATGCTTCATTTGCACAATTTTGAAAACGACTTAAGTAGGCTACACTAGGACATAAATCAGGTCTAGTACACAAAACAGCATACATTAAAGATCCTAGAATTTGTCTACATTTATTTTCTAACTCAGGATCTGACTTATTTGACTGAAACATCTGAAATTTAAATTCCATTGGAGTAGACATAGGTTTTGACTCACACATATTGAACTTCTCTAAAATTCTTTTTAAATAGTGTTTTTGTGACATTTCAATAATACCATTTTGCAAATCTTGCTTAAGGCGCTGTGCTCAGTAAAAATAGGCTTCAAAAAACAGTTTTTTAGCCAAATGTATACATTTCAGAGCAGCCAAAAATTTATATGTTAATCTTGATTATATGTGGCAGGAAACCATTGTTTTCAAAACACGTTTTGAATTAATTTTCTTGCTAAAAACAAAAAAAACTAAAGTAACCCCTAAAATTGAATTTATAACAGTTGTAACTGTATTATTAATCATCTAATCTTGATAAAATTGAGAAGAGCGATGTAAAATATAATAGTAAATGAAACCATTGTTTTTGTTTATCGATTTAACTAAGATATTCTAAAATAAATAATGTATTTAATGATAAATAACGTGAACGAAACGTCGCTCCATCGCGGCGTCCATTGCCTTCTCTTTCACTTCTATGCTTAGCTACAGTGACCGCTGAGGCGAGCTGCTTGACAGACCTATGTCAGTTTTTGCTTTACCCCGCACAGAAAATAATTATATTTACGTGTCTGTTTGTTGATGAATAATCATATTTCGTTTTTGCCCGGGTTCAAACCCCAGGTTTAGATTATATGCTTTTTGTAGATTTTAATTGAAATAAATTCTTTTTAATTTGCTGTTGTATTTTTGCCGATATTTTATTTGATTTTTTTCTGTAATTATTCTTTCTTTTTACTTTTTCTTTTCTTTTGTATGTGTTCGGGTTCAAACCCCAGCTTTACGTTGTATGCTTTTTGTTGGATTTCTTATTTGCAATTGTTTTTTTTTTAATTATTATTAATTTAGCCGATTTTCTGTATTTTTTGTAGTAATTGTTCCATCTTTTTAAATATATTCTTTTTGTAATAATTATAATGCAAACTAATATTTAAAATCAATTCGTTATAATTTTCTTTCTACAAATTTCTAGAAATTAATAATAAATAATAATAATAAGCCTTTATTTAACCATGAATTTCTTAGTTCATAATATAATTTAACAAAAGAAAAACAATAAAAATAACAGTTAATTTGATAATAGTTCAAAACAGTAAATTTAGATTTCATTTTGTTGCATTATTCATGGCCCCTTTCAGTATAGGCCTCCTCCAAGTGCCTCCATCTATTTCAATCTTTTTGTGTTGTGTCATCATTCTAAGCACTCGTACAAACCCGACTTCGATAAGAGTTGCAGTTTTGAAGAAATAATCTTTTATTTATTTAAATATCCGAAAATGTATTTTTTTTTAACAGTTACTCTAAACAGCTGTTTATAAATAGTAATTTCTAGAAATGATATATTTCTAACAGTTTCATGAAAAAAGGACATAACACAAAAAATTTAAGCAGAACGGACAAAGCGCATTATAAAAATAAAAAAGAAAACAAAAGTAATAATAAAAAATGAAAATATGTATAAAATATACATTTTCGAAAATCACAAGGTAAAGTAAACGGATGTGGGATTTGAACTTGGTGCTCGTCTAATGCGAACCGGGACTGTGACGAACAGAGCCAACCATGCTTCGCGGTCGGGTTGTGAAATTACGCTTCTAAATGTAGATATATTCCATCTACATAATACAAAAGAAAAACAATAAAAATAACAGTTGATTTGATAATAGTTCAAAACAGTAAATTTAGATTTCATTTTGTTGCATTATTCATGGCCCCTTTCAGTATAGGCCTCCTCCAAGTGCCTCCATCTATTTCAATCTTTTTGTGTTGTGTCATCATTCTAAGCACTCGTACAAACCCGACTTCGATAAGAGTTGCAGTTTTGAAGAAAAAATCTTTTATTTTTTTAAATATCCGAAAATGTATTTTTTTTAACAGTTACTCTAAACAGCTGTTTATAAATAGTAATTTCTAGAAATGATATATTTCTAACAGTTTCATGAAAAAAGGACAACACAAAAAAATTAAGCACAACGGACAAAGCGCATTATAAAAATAAAAAAGAAAACAAAAGTAATAATAAAAAATGAAAATATGTATAAAATATACATTTTCGAAAATCGCAAGGTAAAGTAAACGGATGTTGGATTCGAACCTGGTGCTCGTCTAATGCGAACCGGGACTGTGACGAACAGAGCCAACCATGCTTCGCGGGTGGGTTGTGAAATTACGCTTCTAAATGTAGATGGAATAGAGAATGGTTGGTATAGATTTAATAGAACGTGCGTATTTCTCGATGCACGACGCATCACGCATCGATGTACTCGCGCGGAGCGCCCCGCGGCGGGCGGGGCTAGTCGTGTCCCACTTCGTCTGCTTCACCCCCTCAAATACCTAAAAGTTGGCTATTCACAGCGTCTTAACATGAATACTTAAATAGTTAGTTACATGACCTAAGTCTTTCATAGAGAAAATATTACTCAAATAAAGTTTTAAATTGTGTAACTCTTTATCATTAGTCCCTATAATCAATATGTCATCAACAAACAATAACAAATAAATTTTATACTCAGAATTTAGTTTACAATAAAGACAGAAATCATTTTTAGATTTATTAAAACCTTTCTTGGCAATAACTTTATCAAACTTTAAATTCCAGTACTTAGGTGACTTCTTTAGTCCATAAATACTCTTGTTTAATTTAACGATACTCACATTGTCATCATTTCCGGGTGGTAGTCTCATATAAACAACAAACAATTGGACAAACAATATCTTTCTGTATATCTCCATACAGGAAAGCGCTTCGTACATCCATGTGATGAACTGGTAATTTCATTTTATTAGCCAATGCCATTAAAATTCTGAAAGTAGAAATTCTAGCTACTGGTGCATACACATCATAGGCTTCAAATATGTCTTCCTGTTGAAAACCTCTGGCAACCAAATGTGCCTTGTACTGGGTTATGTTACCTTTAAATTCTATTTTATAGACCCATTTGCTATCTATTACTCTCTTGCCTTTAGGTACTTTTATTTCACTGTTCCAGGTATCATTTTCTTTTAGAATTTTCAATTCAGTTTTCATGGCTCCTTGCCACTTCTCACTGCTCTCACTGTTGACAGCTTCATTATAATGTTTAGGTTCATTTAATCTACACATAAAGCTAGTTTCTGGGTCATAATCTTGTAACCATTTAGGTTTTCTTTTTACTCTCTTTTCTGGTAACTCTTTTCTTCTCTTCTTTTACAATTTCTTCTGTATCACTAGATATATCTGTGTAATATTCTTCCTCTTCATCATTTACATTTTCTCTTATTTCTTCTTCAAAAGTGTCATTTAATATTTCACTGAACATTTCTTCCCTTTTAGGTGACTTAAAAATAACATCTCTCTTTATTTCTATTGTGGCTGAATCAGGGAAATAACTTTTAAAACCTTTTACATTTTCATCATAGCCGAAAAAACAACCCTTTAGAGTCCCACTTTCTTCTTAGATTTTTCGGTATATGAACATACACATTTTGACCAAACACTTAAGTTATCCAAATTTGTGTAAGCCTTTTTAAACCACAATTCAAAAGGTGATTTGTCTTTTATATGACTGTGTCCTGTTCTGTTAAGAATGTAGACGGCAGTGTTGACCGCTTCAGCCCACAACTCTTTGGGTAATGTTGCACTTATTATCATGGCTCGAGCTGCCTCCACCACTGTCCTATTGTCTCTCTCTATTTTACCATTCTGTTCTGGTGTGTATGCTGTAGATGTCTGGTGCCTTATGCCCTTTTCCTTAAATAACTGTTTAACTGTTGCATTAATAAATTCACTTCCATTATCAGTTCTTACAACTTTTACCTTCTCATCTGTATCTTGCTCAGCCAAGTTTATAAACTCTTTAATCTTGTCAGGGACTTCGCTCTTATGTTTTAAGAAATATACAAATCTGTAAGTGGAATAATCATCTCTCATTAATAAAAAATATTTAGAACCTCCTAAAGACCTCTATAGGGCCACAAACATCAATGTGTATTAACCGACATGGGCTCTTTGAAACAGTATCACTTCTCTGAAATGGTAGTCTGTGCATTTTACCTTCCATACATGCGTTGCATGTTACTATATTGTTTTTGTATTTAATTCCTTTTTTATTTAATAACTGCTTGACATACTGAAAGTTTTGATTCCCTAGGCGCTCATGCCAGATCTGTAGGCTTTCTACTGCTATGGCTATATTAGCAATAGGATTTGAATCGTAACTGAAACACATGACAAACAATTTCTTCTCTCTGTACCCTGATGCCACAACTTTTCCTTCCTTATTCTTTATCTCACAATTGTCCATTTTATAGCCTCTGTCTATGACACTTCTCACAGAAAACAAATTAACTGTCAGTTTGGGAACATACAACACATTATGCAAAGTAGTATCAATCCATTCATCTCCATCAAAAGCTTTTAGGATCACTTTTCCTTTACCAATAACCTGCAGTTCTCTGCCATCACCCACTATTACAGACTGGTAGGAGGCATACTCTTCAAAATCACTAAGGTCCGTATTACAGAACGTCACTCAAAACTCAAGTTCTACTTAAGTCTCGTTTCAAGCCATTTGATTGGTTGAATCTAGTTTTAAGTAATGCTTAAGCAGAGATCAATGCTTGAGTTTCCTTCTGGAATACGGACCTAAGTAAGCTTCTCTGAAAACACATATGTTCACTTGCACCGGTATCGTACCAACCAGCCTTGAGTAGTTTTTCTAGTCAAACAAAACGAGTAATGCATTCACAACAATTATGAAGAACTAATTGTTGTGAATGCATTACTCGTTTTGTTTGACTCAGTACTTTTACTAAAATCTCTACTTTTCTCTTTGTTAAGCCGCAGTCTGCAAACTTTAATATAATGACCATATTTTTTTACAATAAAAACATTGTAACTTAGCACGGCAATCCTTTTTATAATGGCCCATCTTGCTACAACCAAAACACTTTATATTGTTATATTTCTTAGTATTTGTTGCCAGTGCTATACACTCTGTATCCGATTTGGTTTCACTAGTTGTTGAAATTGACATATTGCGTTCTTCCTCAATCAACAATCATGCCATTAGTTCTCCTACAGTTTGATTTTCTGTGGGGACAGATTCCCCAGCTGCAATAAAATGGCGATATTTTTCTGGTAGCGACATAAGTACCTCGGTGATAACCATCTTGTCAGATATATCATCGCCTAACTGGCGAATATTAGCTCTTACCTCTTCTATTTTTGAGAAAAACCAGGAAATATCAGTATCACATTTGAGCGAATAAAACTTCTGTTGCTCAAGGTGCAAAGACGTTGACGACTTTTTTTCGTAGATATTATTTAATTTCATCCACATCTCAGCAGACGTAGTGGCAGTAAGTAGATGTGTCATTATACTTTGTTCAATATGAAAAACTATCCAACCTTGCGCCTTACTATCTTTTGAAATCCAATCTTGGTACTCCGCCCGTTTTACTTTTTTAACTCTCATCTGGAATTTCCAGGTGCACCACGTTGCACTTCCATTTAACTTTACTCCAGAAATCGATTGCGGTTGCGACAGATCCATTTTCATCCACTCTTACGACGACCGGCGAATTCAATAAAAACATGGCGTCCAGTGGCGTCTCAAAAACTTAACACGGACGACACAGGCAGCTAAAATCTCTTACAGGATGTTTGCTCTCGCCGTAATTTATGCTGTAGCGTATTCTGGGCCCATAACCTGTGATGATTGATGGGTTTGGAGAACGTTTTTGATATTATAATTTAATATACTACTCTACTAGTACTAGTACTCTTTACTCAGTGTTATAACCGCAATGACAATCAAAGACATTTTGACATAGACAAAGATATTGTGCCATAGATAATTACTATTTTCTATTTTTTATATTTATTGGAGTCTGAACACTTCACACTTCATCGTTAATTTTAAGATGGAAATCGCGATTTTGCACTTGGGTTCTTCCAGTTTCAGAATTTATAATTTCGTTCGTTTCAAAGTTGTATTCATTTTTAACCGACTTCAAAAAGGAGGAGGTTACTCAATTCGACCGTATATATGTTTTTTTTTTTTTTTTTTTTTTTTTTTTTTTTTTTTTGTTTTTGTTTGTTTGCGCATAACTTCGTCGTTTATAAACCGATTTTGATAATTCTTTTTTTGTTGGAAAGAAGACATTCCCAAGGTGGTCCCATAATAAGGACATCAGGATCTGATGATGGAAGACCAGAGAAATTAAGGGGATCTTTCAAAAATCGTAGGGGCGATTAGTGCATTTCTTAGTATTTTCAATAAGTATTTAAAGCACTACAATTTGATAAAGGTCTGGAGTAGATCTGATGATGGAGCCGGAAGACAGTCGAAGGAACTCCTCAATAATTCACAGCAGCTACCTGGTGTTTGGGCTTGATTAATTTGTATTGATAAGAACGTTACACCTAGATGGGTTGTGACTGTCATAAGAGCTCTGATGATGAAGACAAAGGCCAGTTCCGGGAACTCCTCAACGGTTTGCAGTAGCTACTTTGTGTTTGGTTTTAATTCGTTTATATTGATGAGAACTTTGCACCCATTTGAGTTAAAATAATGGTCTGCAGTACCTAAATCTGATGATTAAGACCATAGGCAGTCGAGAGAATTCTCAAAATTACGGGTAAAAATTAAAGTAAACAAAATTACGTCATTTCCCAACTATATTTGCGTCAGCTTCCAGTCTAACCGGATGTAACTGAATACATAGTACCTACTTTTCCCAACTAAAAAGTGTAAAATAAAAACTTTTTTACAAAAAAACAACCGACTTCTAAAAACCACTACAAAGTGAAAAATAACTAATTTCGGAAGTCGGTGTCAAAAACTAATACCAATACAAAAACCAAAGACACCGACTTCCGAAATTAGTTATTTTTCACTTTGTAGTGGTTTTTAGAAGTCGGTTGTTTTTTGTAAAAAAGTTTTTTATTAACCGACTTCAAAAAGGAGGAGGTTACTCAATTCAACCGTATATATGCTTATGTTTGTTCGCGCATAACTTCGTCATTTATGAACCGATTTTGATAATTCTTGTTCTGTTGGAAAGAAGACGTTCCCAAGGTGGTCCCATGATAAGGATATCAGGGTTTGATGGTGGAAGACCAGAGAAAACAAGGGGTACTTTCAAAAATTGCAGGACGACTAGTGCATTTCTTAGCATTTTCATTAAGTATTTTAAAGCAAAACAATTTAGTAAATGTCTGGAGTAGATCTGATGATGGAGCCGGGAGACAGTCGAAGGAACCCTTCAACAATTCACAGCAGCTACCTTGTGTTTGGGGTCGATTAATTTGTATTGATAAGAAATTTAAACCTAGATGGGTTGTGACTGACATAAAAGCTCTGATGATGAAGACAATAGATGGCAACTTCGTTTTTCGCCAACTATTTTGATAAGTTCGATAAATGAAAAATTCCTTTCTAAGACCATACCAAGGTAGCATACGGATTGCTGTTTTTTAACGGGAACGTTATTAAATTTAATAGTAGGCAATGATTTAAGATTACCTTTTAGTAGAAGTTGATAGGTTTTATGCGGCGCAAACGCTAGGCGGTTACGAACACCCCACTGAGATATTAGATTTAGGCAAGTATTGGCCAAGTTCTCAAGTCCAGCTCGGGTACTTGACTGAATAAGCAGTAGGCCATCGTCCGCGTAACCAGTAAGTGAACAGCCGCAAGGAAGCGGGATCGCGAGGAAATCATCAAAACCCAAATTCCATAAATAAGGACCGACAACTGAACCCTGAGGACATCCCATGGTAAGTGCTTTAGTACTAGAAAAATGACCAAGCTTAAGTACCGCGGAACCGCTTATAAAGTACCAGTAAACGAGATTATATACGTTTCTATAGCAACCGCAGGTTTTTATTTTAACAACAGCAAAGGTCACCAAGCATTATCAAAAGCCCCAGAAATATCCCAATTTACGTACTTGTGTTCGAATTGGTTAATGGTTCTTCTGACAGAAAGCGCCGCGTCGACTGTAGATTTATTACCTATGGTGAATATTATTATTACTATGAAATTTTGGACCGTTCGGTAGTAAACGTGGAACGATGAGGCGCTCAAGAAGTTTCCCCAAAGATGGTAGAAGCGTGATAGGCCGATATGACTTCGGATCATCCGGTGGTTTGTCACCACACTTTGGTATTATTCGTATGAAACTGCGCCGCCATTTACGAGGAAAAACGCCTTCAGCAATGCATCGGTTCTATACAGTTAAGATGGCATCACGCGCTGTTTTACACGCTTCTTTAATCATCCTGTTAGATATTTTATCTTCCCCTGATGATTTGTTGACCGGTAGTTTTCTAACAATATTTATAAATTCGTCATTAGATGGTACGTCTGACATTGGTGATTCAGGTGGCACAGGAGCCCACGCTCGAATCTGTTGGTGGTAGTCGCAGACGTTAGCCGGTGAATCATCAGGGATAAGTGTATTAATTAGTACTTTTGTTGTTTCCTCTATGCCCGTGGTATGCTTATCATTGACCTTAATATTTTGAACGTATGCAAAGGTCGACCGATCTGTTAGCTTTAAATTCGTGATATAAGGGAGACCACGGACCCTCCCTGTCAAGTTTGTCAACGATTTTCCGCAACAACGCTTTGTAGCGTGACTTGGCAACTCTGAAAGCATTTAAAGCGAACGTAAGAACATCTCCAGTAATCTTTCGGCTCTTGAGTTTATTTAACTATCTACGCGCTCTGCGATATCTTTTGCGCTGTTCAACTAAATAATCACTCCACCAGTCACATCTACGAATATTGGTAGCTTTAAATTCGTGATATAAGGGAGACCACGGACCCTCCCTGTCAAGTTTGTCAACGATTTTCCGCATCAAGTTACCCTTAGATTTTTCCACCGATGCTTTGTAGCGTGACTTGGCAACTCTGAAAGCATTTAAAGCGGACGTAAGAAGATCTCCAGTAATCTTTCGGCTCTTGAGTTTATTTAACTGTCTACGCGCTCTGCGATATTTTTTGCGCTGTTCAACTAAATAATCACTCCACCAGTCACATCTACGAATATTGGTCATAGATCCACGACCAATGGCGATGTCAGCACAGTAGGTAAAGGTTTCTGACATAATGTCAGCACTTTCTTCGGCTGACAGCCCGTCCCGAGTGAATTCTTTGGCGTGACACGCAAAAAGCAAGCCAAATAATTCCCAATCAAATCAAATTATTTATTTGCTAGAATGCAGGTAGGTATACAAATATGGTTGTCAGAAATGAAAGTGGAGCCATACATTGTGTCCCAGATGGGACATGCAAAATTTAAATTATGTCAATTTGAAGCTACAGAGAAGAACAATAATCATTAATCAGATAAAAAAAAAAAACACAA
>JADWQK010002100.1:0-39043 GCA_017933935.1 Sesamia nonagrioides
GGAAAAGCCGACGGAAAATTCCACTACTTTCAGGGGGGTTCAGAATCATTAAAAAGAATAAAAGGGCGGACAGAAAAAATTTAAAGTTAAATTTAGAACTCGAGGTAGAGGATACAAAAACACCTCGAGCGCGTTCTTTGCATCGATTGATTTGGACGAGTAATCAATCGATGCAAAGAACGCGCTACGCTATAAGTATTGTAGATATTCCTTACAATAATTCAGTCTATGAAAGTCCGTAATTTCTAAAATTTTACCTATCAACATTAAATTACGAAATGATTAGTGATCTTCTCAAATGTAAAAAAAAATATTCGATCGGCGCATGCAGTCTACTGTGATTTCACACGACGTGGATTTCTAATTTAGCATTTTCTAATTTGATAGAAATGTCTGCTTATAAATTCTAATTAACTCGCAGTACGTAGGTAATAATTTTGATGCGTGAACTGTTAATCCTAATGTTATGCCTCATTATGTATTCAAATGCATATGTATTCAAGTACGTTATGATTTAAAGCATTCGTGTTAGTTCAGGCATTAATTAGGTAATTTTAGTTTCATCTTGTAATAAAATCTGGTTGTTGGGATAAAGTTTTCATCATATGCCTAGGTAGTAATTTTTTAATATTTCCAAGAGCGGTTCTCATATCAGATAAAGGTAGGTAGTGTTGACAAGGATATTTTGGCACCTGAATGGTATTGACAGATATTGTTCATAAACCAATATGGCGGCCATTAGGCCGATTTCGGCCACGTGTCAAGAGAAACTTGTAGCGTTGTATACGACCCCTAAAGAACGTCGAAGATGACAAAACAAGAACTACAAAACGCTGGTGTCACAAATTCCATTTATCAACATTTTGTTTAGGTATGTGGTCAAGAACCTACCATGCAATGACGGATTTGTTGCCCGAATTATTCTAAATTAGGAACTATGTGAGTCGTCGAGTGTCTTAGATGTCAGGAGCATCAGGGTTCCGGGTTGGTTAAAAAAGTAACCATGGCCCGTGGCCCTGGCCGTCGCACAGGCAAGTGAAGGAACACGGGTGGGTTTTAGTAAGTAAAAGTCTGACACGCCCTTCCGCTCCGTCCAGAGTGGGATTGATTTGATAATTTCCCATTTAAAACAAAAAAAAAAAAGATGTCAGGATTATAAAATTATATATAGATTACAAGATTATAAAAAAAAAAAAAAAAAAAAAAAAAAAAATATATAATTTTATAATCCTGACATCTTTTTTTTTTTTGTTTTAAATGGGAAATTATCAAATCAATCCCACTCTGGACGGAGCGGAAGGGCGTGTCAGACTTTTACTTACTAAAACCCACCCGTGTTCCTTCACTTGCCTGTGCGACGGCCAGGGCCACGGGCCATGGTTACTTTTTTAACCAACCCGGAACCCTGATGCTCCTGACATCTAAGACACTCGACGACTCACATAGTTCCTAATTTAGAATAATTCGGGCAACAAATCCGTCATTGCATGGTAGGTTCTTGACCACATACCTAAACAAAATGTTGATAAATGGAATTTGTGACACCAGCGTTTTGTAGTTCTTGTTTTGTCATCTTCGACGTTCTTTAGGGGTCGTATACAACGCTACAAGTTTCTCTTGACACGTGGCCGAAATCGGCCTAATGGCCGCCATATTGGTTTATGAACAATATCTGTCAATACCATTCAGGTGCCAAAATATCCTTGTCAACACTACCTACCTTTATCTGATATGAGAACCGCTCTTGGAAATATTAAAAAATTACTACCTAGGCATATGATGAAAACTTTATCCCAACAACCAGATTTTATTACAAGATGAAACTAAAATTACCTAATTAATGCCTGAACTAACACGAATGCTTTAAATCATAACGTACTTGAATACATATGCATTTGAATACATAATGAGGCATAACATTAGGATTAACAGTTCACGCATCAAAATTATTACCTACGTACTGCGAGTTAATTAGAATTTATAAGCAGACATTTCTATCAAATTAGAAAATGCTAAATTAGAAATCCACGTCGTGTGAAATCACAGTAGACTGCATGCGCCGATCGAATATTTTTTTTTACATTTGAGAAGATCACTAATCATTTCGTAATTTAATGTTGATAGGTAAAATTTTAGAAATTACGGACTTTCATAGACTGAATTATTGTAAGGAATATCTACAATACTTATAGCGTAGCGCGTTCTTTGCATCGATTGATTACTCGTCCAAATCAATCGATGCAAAGAACGCGCTCGAGGTGTTTTTGTATCCTCTACCTCGAGTTCTAAATTTAACTTTAAATTTTTTCTGTCCGCCCTTTTATTCTTTTTAATGATACCAAAAACATACGACAAATGGATTACATAATTATACCAGTAAGAAAAACGAAACCAAAAAGTATTATTATATAAAAAATTATTTATGGTGCTATATTTTTTTCATGACGTATGTGCCAGTATTTTGATAGAGGTTCATAAAAGTAGGTTAAAAATAAAATTAATGAAAAAATCCCAGCCTGTAGTAGCTATCTTAATCTCATGATTTGAAACGTCCATTGCAACATTTTAAAACAATTTTAACAGCATTTCATCAAAAATTTAAGAGAGTACGCGTTGACGCGATCATAAATCGTGCATTTCCCGGCGCGGGCGCATACTGTCGTAGCTAAATACTTCCACTGCACTTTCGTGTGCGAATCTTCTAATTGCTCGGTAGAAAGTCATCGCCGCAATTTTTTTAGCAAACTATTCAGTGCTTCCGAGCTCCGGCTGTATGATTTTTGTGCGTTACTTTACTTTATTATTATGACGTTTAGATTCCTCTCTAACAAGATGAAAGTCTGATCACACTTTTAATGAATTCCGTTTGCATTCCCGCGATAACTGCAAGCGGTCTCGGAAAGTGAATCACGTTTTAGAACTCACTAAAATCAAAAATTTGTTAAACTTCGTTTAGGTGGGTCCTTAGTTAAGATTAGTTTTTTAAATTCCTTTAACTGTTTTTTTTATTCCTTTACTGTAGATATACCTACGTCCGTTTCCTTATTTCTTGTAATATCAATATGATTCCGTGGACATTGGTGTGGGTTATATGTTTGTTTACTATGTATTATACCTTAGCAGACTATTAATATTGTAACTTAAAACTGTAATGTATAAAGTAATGTTTTCATGACATTCATTGTAAATTCAAACATTTACCTACTTGTACGGACGACAGCAGGTCAAGCTACCCCAAACTGTCAGATATTCCCAGTCAATCTTGACCCTTAATGTTTTAGAGATAAAGTTAAAAATCTAATAAGGAAATTTAACAGATTGTAGTAGCTTGATGTGCTCTCGTCTGTACATACAGCTGCTCCTCAGCATTTGACTACTTCTACGCAATTATGATGTTTGGAAATTGATAATTTAATTACCTACTTAGCTACCTTACCTACCTAATTCTTAGTTCGTGTCCTTCAATGTATTAAGCTACTTAACCACAGAGTACTATAATTTATGAACTTAACTAACAACACACATATGGCGAACCAAACTAAGGTCCGTATTACAGAACGTCACTCAAGCATTGATCTCTGCTTAAGCATTACTTAAAACTAGTTTCAACCAATCAAATGGCTTGAAATGAGACTTAAGTGGAGTTTGAGTTTTGAGTGACGTTCTGTAATACGTGCCTAAGTGTCTATGGTTCCATTAGAGATATAAAAAGAAAATACTACAATAGAGGTGATGTAAAAAAAAAATATATTAGGCTTAGGACACTTGGTTAAAATTACAAGAATTAATAACATGCTGTTACAACAGCAGAGCAGTTTTTCTTTTAGTTCGAATTAACAGCGGGTCCCACTCTAGGCGCAGCCTGTATCTTGGTGTCTATGACAAAGAAGATTAGCTAGTTGGTCGGCAAATGGTCAGAAGTCGAATGTATTGAATCTACATAGATATACTGCTCCACTACATGTACACTACCGACACGTTGGTTTTCTTGTGTTCCTCGTGTGTGTAGCTTGACGTTCTTTCGTCCTTAAATACAATAATACAAACTACTAGCTGACACGTGCGAAAAATTCGCACTATACTAATTAGAATTTTTAAGTCGTTTTTATACATAAACAGTGAAGCGGAATAATTTGAAAATAGTATTCCATGGTACCAGGGACGAATATCTGTCGAATGGTGGGTCGGACGTTCAGATTGGTTCGACAGAAAGAGAGAAAAAGGGAGAAAACGGTTTCAGACCCTTGGAGAAATAATATATGTTGATAATGCGCTTAAACAAACATTCAATGACATTTATCAAATAAGTACCATGGAATTAAATGATAGGGTACAGACATCCGCAAAGGTCAATTAACAATTGTCTTCCAAATCTCAATTGCTGATCGAAATATTTTATCAAAATCATTACCGTACCTAATGATTTTCAGTTAAAGAACAGCACTCTTCTTTAACTTTTAGCTTCTATTATAAAATGTCAAAACGTACAGACAACAGCATATCAAGCTACTACAATCTGTCAGATTTCTTTATTAAATGTTCAACTTTATCTCTAAAGCATTAAGGCTCAAGAATCATTGAGAATTTTTGACAGTTTCGGGTAGGTTGACCTTCTATCGTCTCAAAAATATCGGCTTTTGTTGCTGAGCGATTTCTGTGTAGTAGTCGGTGGGGCAATGCGACCTTAACCTCTTCCATACGAATCAATATAAGTGTAGCCTACCTCAGCTACCTCACTAATATCTGACCTGAGGAATATAAGAATCCATAGTTCTGGCTGATTGAAGACTGGAATCAGTTAGCAAGTAATCACTACGACTGGAACTCATGTGAAATTAACTGTTCGTAGTTAAAACCAAATGACAAAGATTCCACAAACAGGTGTGAGCATGAGCAGACACTTTGACAACTGTCAGAACCTAAAGGATCAGCTGCAAAATGATTTTCTTGTAGTCCTTGTACCATTTTAATAGCTACGAGATGTATTCCTCTCTTCTACGAGAAACATTTGGTTAACACTTTGCAGGAGCTATCTCTACAGCATACTAGATTAGACAATGTTACCTATACGGTAGGCCCTAAGTCTTAGGACGGAAGAAGGGAGGAATAGCGAGCCCTCTGCCCTATAATGGAACAATACAAGCTAGTTCAAATACTTGGGAAGATAAAAAATATTTAAATTCTGGATGAATTTTCCCAAATAAACGCATTACTTGGTAATTGGAATTCCCTCTGCTCTTGATGTGGCAAACGCGTTCTCTGCATCCAAAAAGGTAGCAAGGCATGCCAAGTATCAAGTGTCTGCTCAAATCTTTGACAAGTCGTCATGCTAATGGAACAGATTCTTATTTTTCAGTGGATAACACTTTACCTGGTTCAGTTGTGGATTTGACATCCTGTCGTGCATTCCTAAACATTTGGTAGGTATCTAGATATGGTCGGTTTAGAAACTGCATGGGAAGTTAAGTTCTATTTCAATCTCTGTACAGTTTATGTTCGTAAAAAAGTCAAACCCACAAAAGTGCACTATCACTAACATATCAGTCATACACCAAAACGTTACGTTACATTCGGTGATTACAGCAGCAGATAAGGACTAAAATGCATTTCTCCACCTTGTATTTTTTTTTTAAATAGTCGAGTAGCTTAATGCAAAGAAAATTTTCATCCGTAAACTCACCTCAGTCCACTGCATCCAAACGCATACACAACACGTTTCGAGACTGATTTCGATAGAAAACAATAGAGAAGCAGCTGCCCTCGTGCGAGACCGGTCGCGAGCACGGCGGCGCACCGACTGACCAGGTACTGCAGACCATCAAACAATGGACATTAAAGACCAGTCTACCACGAAAAACAAAAATTTCACTACGCCCTGTATTGTTTACAGCGTAAGAGCACTGCGTTACCGCGCGTTTTTGACCCACTTCGCGAGGTTTCGCCTGCACCTGTTGTAAGTTTAATCCAGCAGCCTAATCAGCGAACACTTTTTTGTGCAGTGAAATTATTTTTAGAAATTCATATCAACTGCGGTCCAAATGATCCCAACTAGTCGCAATCATTTGACAAAAATCTGTTCGCCGATAAGGCTGCTGATGGGTTATTATGTTACTTAGTAAGGAATGTAAGGATGATGTGTAAGTTGATCTGATATGAATAACTTCTCTAAGAAAAACAGAGTAGTATTTTTTTTTATAATTATAAACTAGCGCTTCACTGCAATCCCGCCTGATGGTAAGCAGTGATGCAATCGTTGACTTATAAAATCTTAGTGAATAGGAAGGAAGACGGCAGTTGAGCGATGTGGTGCAATGTTAAACCCAACAACACGACCAACGATGCTGCACCAGAGGGAGATTAATGTGGAGACCCTCCACGACCAAACTCCCGACACAACAACATTTGACGCATCGTACTCGCCACACATCGCAACACAACTGCTCAGACCCGTCCTCCGTACGGCTTCACCAGACATCATGCCGGAACACGACGAATCGCTTGGCGGTAAGACTTTGTCTGGTGGGTGGTAACTTCCACCGGCAGCCGATGTTGTGGCCTACCACCGAGAGTAGTAATTGTGAAATGTATCACTGTACATTGTATCCGCTGCTTAGTCAGCTATTTTAGTGATGTTTGTCTTTACGTGCTACCTAATTTAGTTTTCGCTTCGATCATCATCAACAACCTTTTTTTTTATCGTCCCACTGCTGGGTACAGGCAGTTTTCGCTTGGTAGGAATAGAATTATGTAGGTATTTGTTGCATAACTAAGCATTCTTTTCCATTCTAAAGAATACCTTTATAGATGATGAAGTTCATACATCTTTATAGTTATTTACGTAGGTATTTGCTAGTTACACTTATCAGTTGTAAATGTCTTGGTTTTTGTCTACGATTTCAACCACAAAAAATTAGTAATTTGTTACTTGCATTTTTTGCGTTTAAGATAACTTTGAATACTAGAATTTGAGGCTAAGGTGTGCCGAGAAAAAAGTACAGAAAATGAAGCAACATTAAATAAAATGCAAAATTATTTTGCAATGTGAACAGACCTAAACAAAAGGAAAATCGAACGGGCCAAGAACTCAGTTGAACTGTGAAAGCCGTTAACAGAAGTGCGGCTCTGGAAAAATCTGTAAGGTTCTGATTATTTTGTATGCAATTTTTAGAATAAATAATGCGTTAGTTGGCTGTTTCCGCTCTGAAGTCTGTCGTTGGCCGGTTTTTGACAGCAAAACGAATGCTTGTATCTGATTGGTTCAGCCTAGAATGGCGGGAGTCATAGCTTACTTCACAACGGTAATAGTCAACTGGGGGGTGGAATATGGCAGGAAACAGAAAAAGCTGGACACTTGGTCGGCGACGAGCGAACGGTTCGGTTACCTTGCATTGTCAAAATAATCTATGTAATTGGATAGTCATAGTTAAATTATAAGTTGATTAATTGTGGTAATAATAAAATAAAATAGAGCGGAGTATTGGGTATTGCTGATGTTTTCTTCGAACCGAGTCCTTTCCTTCTGGGGTAGTCTTATAAATCTCATCATCATCCGCATCCGAAGCTTTATCAGCTTTGGAGTCTGGGGTCAGCTTTACCTCCACAACCCGAAGGCGATATCGAAGCATTGTAGCTAGACCAATTGTTGGACTTTTGAGGGCTCCAACAATCCGTAACGACTGCCATTAGATGTTCGTATGGCAACCGGGACCAACGGTTTAACGTGCTTTCCGAGGCACGGCCAGACCAGTGCAAATATACAATATGTAAAGAAAACCCTGTCCGACCCATAAGGATAATAAAGGTTAGGCAATCACATGACCAAATAAAATTTGAAATTTTGCATAATCATCATAGTATAAGCCCCGCACGATGATATTGCGATTGGCGGCCATCTTGGTGACGTAGTCGAACTCGCTCCGTCGGTACCGTTAGCAAGTTCAGTCCGCGCTTATCCACTTACGCACATCGAATATTTTTGTTAGCTTTTTGTTTTTGTTATCCTGTTTTATTATTGTTCTTGAGTTTTGTTGTTTAGTTTTGTTAGCTGTTACTCGTTTAAATGAGTAAGAAATTAATTAACAGTCGTGCTCGTGAAATTATAATTTAATTATCCATTATTTTTATTAGTGTCCACTTTAGTGGACAATTATTTTGTTAAAGAGAAAAAGGACTGTAAGTTAGTTCTTGAAAGTATAAACCGTGCTTTAAAAAGTGCTTCGGACACTACTGAGGACATTTTAATACCGAAGCAACTGCTAATAGTTATTAAAAATATTTTGCAAAATTCTACCAAGTCACGGAGCGTGTGGCATGTGCCACAGGCGTTGCAAAAAATACTGTGACAAAATTGCGACGAGAGCATGAGTCAGAAACAGCCAGTGGCAGCAAAATGAGAACTCTTACTAAAGGAAAAAGACAAAAGAAGGAATATTTCGGCATGTATACGGTGAGGAGAGAAATACCCACAATGCGCAAAATATTGGCGGCATCAAAAGTAGACCTTAATTATACTGGTAGTGAAACTACATTAAGAAAAATAATTAAATGTGATTTAGGCTACCAAAAAAGACTGGCTCTAATTGAAAGACCACAAATTCAAGCGTGGAGGGCTAAATATTTACGACGTATGAAAGAAAATGACTCGCTTGGTATTAACAAAAGACCCGTTATTTATCTCGACGAAACGTGGATACACGCACACTTCACAGTAAAAAAATGTTGGCAAACAACAACCGATGTCGGAGTGAGATGGAACGACAGCCCCGGCCGCCAATGGATAATAGTTCATGCGGGAAGTTAAAGCGGTTTTGTTTACAATGCCCTTTTAATGTTTAAAGCAGACACCAAAACGGGGGATTACCATGATCAAATGAATGCTGAGAATTTCATCAACTGGCTTACAGAAAAATTAGTACCCAACATACCACGCAACTCCATAATTGTGATGGACAACGCCCCTTATCACAGTAGGGAAGAGAATAGGCCACCAAGTATGAACAATAAAAAAACAGTTGATGGTTGAATGGCTACAAGCTCACGACATCGACTTTTCCAACGACAGTACAAAACCTGAACTGTATTTATTAATTAAACGGCACAGACCGGCGAAAATCATAAAATTGACAATTTATTAGCTGGCAGTGGCCATGAGGTCGTTAGATTACCACCCTACAACTGCGACCTCAACCCCATTGAGTACATCTGGAACCTGGTAAAGATGAGGGTGTCAGAAAAGAATGTGGAGCAGTTGGAAAGTCGCATTGAAGCTCTGACGTTGGAGGCGTTGGCGTCAATAACTCCAGGTGACTGGCGAAAGGAAGTTAATCATGTTAAACGGCTTGAAGAGGAATATTGGAATAAAGATCGAATAACTGACGAGTTATTTGTCATAAATACGGCAGACGACAGTGAATCATACGACAGACACAGAAAGCAGTTCTGATTTGGAAGACTATATGAGTGGAATTGAATAAATAGGGTAAGATTATATTGAATTACATATAAACATTTTTTTACATACTATCCTGGTTTTATTTATAAGCTGATAGATGTAGGTAGTAATTAAAACATGACTGCTACACAGTGGACTCTGGTTCAATTCCCGCTCGCAAATTAACAGAAATGTAGTTAATAAAAATTAGTATACATGTAAGAAAAATATATGAATAAGTATATTTTTCTTACGTCTACAAGAATTATTTCCTTGAAATTTTTAATAATGAAAGTTTATTTGTCAGAATATGGATGAGTAGGTATAAAGAGTGTATGTATAATAAAATTATAAAATACAAATAAACCGTTAACCCCAGTTTATTAATTTTGCATTTAACATTCTTTTGCTAGCTGTCCTTTTGCGTGACAGATGACGTCACAAAGCTGTTATTGTGACAAGGTTCCATCGCAATATCATCGTGCGGGGCTTATAACAATACTAATCAATTTTGAAACTATCTTTTTTCCCCGCGAATTTACGCTAACTTCCCCAAAATTTGGTGTTTTTAAAAAAATGACAACACCATTTTAGGCGGTATAATTGTCGGCTTTCCTTTTATTGTTTTGTTAGATTATTTATTTCTTTGGCGGCGTCGCGCGTGACCTTTGTCGGCGACGTAAAAGAAATAACTAGTGATGCACTAATTTTTGCGCAATAACGTTTTTTTATCGCTATTAATCGAAACTTGTATCTGGTTGAATGATTTGTTAATAACACAGATTACCCAATGGTAAAAGTACTTTTGTTTGTTTATCGATTAATTACTAATAACATTATTATAACACAAGTATTAGTGTTTACTAATACTTGTGTTATAATAATGTTATTAGTAATTAATCGAAACTCGAAATTCGAAACGAGAAGGACTTATGAAACACAATTTTAGTAAAATTTTACAAATATTTTAACGGTCAATATCATCGATTTTGAGTCAGAAACTGAAATTAAAAATTTGGCATGATTTTCGTTTACAGCAGTGTACCTAACTAATTTAAGTTTTGTAAAAGTTCTAAACAATTCCATGCGATGTTGAATCTAGAATGAGAATGAGAAACTACAATACTAAATCGATAACAAAAATAGACAAGTAAATTGTTTCCATCGAAAATCAATATTTTGATTACTTACACATCCCTATTTACTCAAAGGATGCCGCGAACAGCCCCGTAGGTACAATTTTATAAAATAAAAATCATTTTTACTTTAAATTATCAGTTGTGCGTGAACATCGCTCTAGTGAAGACTATTCGTGTATTGTGTGATCATGTCGTTTCCTAATGTAGAGTAATGTAACATGCTGATGGAAGGTAGCAACTGCTGTTTTGTGATCAGGTGATTGTGGTCAATGTGGTCAATGTGGTTCCAGTATGACGGTGCGTCACCATATCTTTGTCCTGTACGTGAGTACCTCCATTATCAGTTCGGCGAGCAGTGGATTGGTAAGGGTGGACCAACTGTGGTCAGCGCGGATTTGACACCACTTGATTTTTATTTGTGTGCATGTCCGTGCTAATCTCGTGCGACGGTGCCAGCTGGGCCTGTATCGTTATTAGTAAACGAAATATGGAACAACATCTCCGCCACAGCCCAATCAAGCAAGCAAGCAATCAGCTCATCGAATGAAATGATACATTTGGAGAGTCAGACGACCTTCCTACTTAAAAAAAAAAGTTCTTTTCACGAGCTGCCTAAGTATCATTATTTCTTTCGAGACTCGATAAACGTGAATAAATTACCTATACCTACATGCATGAGGTCAACTGAGGTTATGAACTGTGCCTGTGTTGCCATGAAATTACCTGTTTATTTTATTTAAGTTATTTATTTTTTAGGGGGAATTTTTTTTTAAGTTTAGCCAGGTTTTGTAGGCATTAGTAGAATCAGTTATCGATACCTAACAATACCTTCACGGATCGGACAGGGTTTTCTTAACATATTGTATACAGTATGTTAACTAACAGAGGGCGTTCCCGTTAACCCGAAATAGTATAGCATACATACATGCTAAAAAAAATATTTCCATTCGAAAACAAAATGTTTTAAATTTTTTTCCAATATGAAAATATTCAATAAAAATTTTAAATTGACATGTAAAAGAAACACACTGTACACGCGAACATGAAAGATGGCAACGTCGCAATTTATTTATACATGACGACTACTATTTTGATTTAAAACAGGAGGTTTCAAATTTATTTCCAATTAGAATTTTTTTTTATTCGGATTTTTTTATGCTTATTTTTCTATGCTGATAATTTTATTTTAACTGGTTTAAGGGAACGCCCTCTGTTATTTAACATACTGTATATTCATGCATAAAAATATTTGCACTGCGCGGGGATCGAACACGCGCCTCCTTGCGGCCGCGTTCGCTACCGCTACGCTACGGAGGCTGGCTTTGAAAAAATCTCACCGTGTAAAATTTGGTGTAGTTAGCTTAGAATGAACTGAATCACTCAATTAGCTGTCTGTAGTGTCAATGGCCCCTATTCCCTTGTTCATAAACTAAACTAAATTAAATTTTAGTTCCGTGCATATTTTTCTTTCTATTTCATTAAGAAAAGGACAGAAGATAATATGTTAGTTTAGACCTGTCAAATTAGACTACGCATGACGTAAATTGGTGTATTTTTGGTCGTCATGTATTGTTGGCTCCACGGGATGCCAGAGATCGTGCGAAATGGAGGCGTATTAGTAGGAAAGCGGACCTCTGGCTCCAACGCGAAAGCCGCGGATGCGACCGGGATTATGCGCTGAGATGATGATGATGATGTTTATAATCGCGTCTAAACTGTCTATGGAGTATATTAATTTGACAGGTTTAAACTAAAATGTTATCTTCTATTCTTTTCTTCAAAATAGAAAGAAAAAAGATGCTAAAATTGGTTTGTGAACAAGAGAATCTGCGCCATTGCTTAGCATGGCTTAGCATTAGTTGATGTGGAGTGAAGGTGGGGTGGCCATGTTCACTCCACTTAAGGTCGTACCCTCACCAAATAACCTTGAGCATTTGCTCCCTCTTCACCGCACCCCACCTCTACAATTATACTTCGCAAAATATTACTAGCGCCGTCTGGCGGACGAAGTACTTACAAATACAAGTTAAATTCATAGACCATAGAAGTAACAGACATGTCACTTTAATTTTTGTTTATTGGTGCGCCCAAATACTTTTGGTTATTATAGACTGAAACAAATGTTGACGATACTTCATAATAAAAACTTTGCGTATTTTATTTTTTTACCGACTTCCCAAAAGTGTGGTTCTCAATTCGATTTATGTGTGCTCGCTGATAACTTTATCGTTAATAAACCGATTTTGACCATTCTTTTTTATATGAAAGAGTACGCTGCCTATGTAATCTCATTGTTACCACGTCAGTGTCGATAATGGAAATTCTAAGAAATTTAGGCCAATTATCGAAAATTGTAGGCACACTTCGGGTGAAAACTTGATACTCGTATTTATATCGGATGATACTATAAAACCGTGAAGATTTGGGCCTGACCTGATGATGGAGATGACAGAGAATCAAGGGAATCCACATCGGAAGCAACTGTCATGTGTTTGGGCTTACTTAATTTGTATTGATTAGACATTTACAACTAAATATGTTATGACTGTAACTTCAGGGTTGGAAGTTAGTTTTGTAGATTGAAAGTTAGCTAAGTCAGATGGTCAAAGGGATAGAAAAATAATATAATAAAGGTTAATTTATCATTATTTAATATTTTAAGGGAAAACGTAATCAGGGTCAAATAAATTTCTGCAGACAGGAAACCTACATAAAAAAAGATTTGATGTTTTTTTTGGGCTCAGGCAAGACTGAAAGTATATTATTATTCTCGTTTAATAAAACAAATACGTAAATTGTAAAAAATAAAACTATTGTAACGCCACACCGCATTTGCCGCTCACAGCGCGCCACGGCGCCACCATGGCTAGCCGATATCACAGCCGATCAGATCGCGCCACTCCAGCCAGCCAATCACAGCCAAGCCGAGCCACCAGCCAGCCACGCCACTGCCGCCAAACACCGGACGCCTCCGGTGGGAGAAATGCCATAAAAGCCTTGCGAGCCCACTTGTCGCCACTATTATCGCTGCGATCACACGACCAAGCCGTTCTCCTGATAACTCTGCTCGATTGTATTGAATCTTTTATTAAATCAGTGTTATTATAATCAAAATAGTTATTCATTTATGCCCTTCTGTTACATCTCAGAAGTGGGCTGAATAAAAAATAAAAGTTATGAAGCGTAATCATTCCGGTACAACGAGAGTAGGACGTAAGGCGTGAATCTCTATGTGAAGAAAGAATCATCTCAAACAAGCGGCGATGAAGATAACGTCACATCAGCAGACGCACCTCCAACCAGAAAAATCCTTACGACTTAAAAACCGATACACAAAAAACCATGCGTGAGTTAAACGAAGAAATACCCTCCATCAACAAGAAAAGAGTGCCTACTGCCCGGACATCCCATCATCCAAGTTAACTTGCTGGGCGTGATGAAGACAACAACGTCGTCACTACGCTACAACATTATGAGCTGCGAGTCTACCTATTCGATTCCTGCTACCCAGCTACGGGACCTTCGGGTATATCAAGATAATCAACAATAGCGCTGAAAACATCAACTGGGAGCCTGCCGATGTATTGACCACAGCAGACAGCTGCATCATTTCACCACTACCGGACGTTCAGGTTAGCCAAAAAAAATTACACTTTGCCATCAACTTCCGCAACTAATGCCAATATCATAATAAGCCAATAATGATCACAGCCATCCTATTGCGTGTCTATTGCACACTAGCCTAGCTAAAGTAAGCACTATTGGGAGGAATAGTTTATGTCAATGATATCAAGACGGGTAAATTAAACATATGATCATGACAGTTTAATAACTTTATTGACAAATTACAGTGGTTGCGCAAAAAACACAAGCCTTGGGATGCACAGATTTATTACAAATAAAAATAACATTGACAAGTGAACAGCCCATGTACCGCTAACCTTACCGTATGTCTCATAGTGAGCAGGCCATAGTCAGGTCCAAAACCTCAGAGTTATTAGACGAAAGTATAATCCGAGAGTCCGAGGCATGTTTCGCTTCTTCATCGGGGCTCAGGTTTTATAAAACTAATTTTTTTTTTGTTGTAATTTTCATGATCCACGTTGGAGCTTGTGACGATATATCGGAAGCCGTTGGTAAGAGTCGCTGACTTCACGCGAGCCATAATGATGACATCAGGCCGTCTTCTCTGACGTTGGAACTGCTGCGCTGCATAAGCATCAATAATCCTGTAACTTGAGTCCTATACCTGGTACAATCCTGTCTGTACCTCAAACATACAGAACCCCAGAACGACCTGCAGTGAGAACATGTAGAAGTTATTCGTAAGTAAAGAATTATCTGAAGTGAGTATGGTCCATAAAAAATCTTTTTCATGTTTATGTAAACCAAATGAAATAGGGTAATATAAAAAAAATCGTATGTTACGATCTCCATGGTTACGATGATTCAAATAACGAATAACGACAATGTAATACAGTATAGCTTAAAAATAACATTTGTAAAACTTATCAAGGGACAGTATTAATATCGATTGTATTTCCAATTTGCAACTCTGTGATATTTTGTGTAGGTGGGTGGCTAGGACTACACTCTGGTAGTATAAAAATATAGTACAGTGTAGCTGGACTTATCGTGTGCTTGGTCAGAGCTACTCTCTGATAGTACGGGATTTGCTTGCTACATTAATTGCATAGTAAAGAAAGGAGGTTTTGAAAAATAAAGTTCAACCGTCTCTTAATAATTAAATTCACAAAACAACCGGAAAGAACTTCTAATGTACAGACGACTCCCACAAAGCTACTACAATCGGTCAGATTTCTTTATTAGATTTTCAACTTTATCTCTAAAGCATAAAGGCTCGAGGTTGCTTGACCTGCTGCCATCCGTACATTTAAAAACAAGTTAATACGGCTGGCCAGTTAGAAACCAAGGTACCCTCTTAAGTACTGATTATCTACTTTTTGACAAATTATTTTGCAGACCTGCTTAGGTATGCAACAAGTATAGTCTCAGACCGGTGATAGTTTTGTTTTTCATTTTATAATTTTGGTTATAACGTTTTTGTTTTATGTTGTAAGTATTACTAAGGCGTAGTTATTATTAAATATATTTAAATACTTGTTCAGTTATGCTTATGTTTTCTTGATTTATAAGTAGTAGTCGTATTTTATACTTTATAAGTTTACTTAATGTTTCATACTAGCTTTCCGCCCGCGGCTTCGCCCGCGTGTAGTTCGGTAATATCGCGCTTTTTGGATTTCCCTCGGGAACATCAAATTTTTCCGGGATAAAAGGTAGCCTATGTTCTTTCTCAGGGCCTAAAGAATATCTGTGCCAAATTTCATCAAAATCGGTTGAGAGGTTTAAGCGGGAAAGCGTAACAGACAGACAGACAGACAGACTGACAGACAGAGTTACTTTCGCATTTATAATATTAGTATGGATTGTGTTGTTAGGGTTATGTATAACTTACATTCTGCATAACATAATCCTTTACTTTTGTTTTATAAATATTCATACTCTTGCACTCCTTTATTTCATTTGGCAGTTTGTTATATAATTGGATAAAGGATTTAAAAATTTTAAATCATTGTGTGTGAATCAGGGCAACGAACAATCTAATAGTTTTCAACAATCGTTTGTGTACAAAACACATACTTGCTTTCTAGGACCCCGCATGCGTGCAGATCGGTTATTCACTACGCTGTTAGATATTTTACTAGGGTAACTAGTAAGGAAGAAAGCGCGTATCATATTTACAACTTTAAACGCTCACTGTGGTCGAATCATTGCGTCGATTTAGGGTGTACATCGTAGGTAAACATGTAGATGCTTTAAGTAGTAACCAAGTTGATACTGTGAGTGTCAATCGCCTTGCAAGTGTCAGACTGGTTCTATGCGGCTCAGTACCAGGATGACTAGTGAAAGCGAATCATTTATCAGCTTAAAGATAGATCCAACAATTACCACCCACCAACCAACCGAGTAACCAACAATTATGTGTTTATTAATGATAGGTTGCATAGAAAAACATTGTATGGTAATCGCCTCGTAGTGCCAGCTTTAGCGCGATGGAGATTGGTCTAAATGCGCCAAGATGATGTAGGGCATTTGGGTATCCAAAAATGACTCACTTTATTCAAAATTATGTAAATCAAATCAAAGCATTTATTTCAAATAAACTAGTTACAGGCACTTTTGGAATGCCTCCCTTCATTAAGCCAATGGTAAGGGGGAACATGGAAAGAAGCAAGGCAAATTGTTCCCTATTTCCAAACCCACAGAGCCTATGGTTATGGTGCATGTTGACCATTTAGGTCCCTTTTGCAAAACTGTGCAAGGTCATCGTACATGTTAGTTATGACAGATGCTTTTTCTGAATTTGTTATTACGGAGCCCACTCGAACAGTCTATTCGGTAGAATCCATTAGGACACTTAAATAAATCAATATTTAGCTTATTTGGATACCCTGATAAACTTGTGAGTGATCATGGGAAGGCGTTCACGAGTAGATATGTTTTAAAAAAAAAAATTCAACTGACAGACAATTCAGGCATATCTTGACCTCTGTTGCATGCCCACGAGCCAATGGGCAAGTGGAACGCACCAACAGAACTATATTGAATGCGTTTCGTGCCACTGATCCTAGCGAAGCCGCAAATAATTGGACCAACAGCTTACCTGACATTCTCTGGGGTATCAACAATACTATAAATGCAAGTACATCCTATAGGCCCTATGATTTAATGTTTGCCAAAAGTTCTAGGCCACGTTGTGATATTACCAGCGCCAGAGCCAGTGGAGGTGCCGGAGCAAGTGATAGGATGAAACGCAACTTTGATAAGAAACGAAAAACAAGCCATGTCTATAAAAAGGGTGATTTAGTTCTTTGGCGGCAAACACCGACAAGCTGTGCCACAAAAGTTAACACTAAGCTAGACGACATTTACTCAGGTCCATATGTTGTAATCAAGGTGGTGGGCAATGACAGATATAGAATCCGTAGTATTAAGGGACTCGGAGGTTACAAAGCCTTTATAGCCCTGGTTGCAGCTGATTCCTTAAGGCCTTATTGGAGTACAATGCCTATATCTGACAGTGCCAGTAGTTCCGATGATCAACTTGAAACTGAAGACCTTATTGATCTACTTGAAAGTTAACGCAGCCTTCTCCCGTTGCGGGAGCAATCTTGTTTCAGGACGGCCGACTGTAACGCCACACCGCATTTGCCGCTCACAGCGCGCCACGGCGCCACCATGGCTAGCCGATATCACAGCCGATCAGATCGCGCCACTCCAGCCAGCCAATCACAGCCAAGCCGAGCCACCAGCCAGCCACGCCACTGCCGCCAAACACCGGACGCCTCCGGTGGGAGGAAATGCCATAAAAGCCTTGCGAGCCCACTTGGCCACTATTATCGCTGCGATCACACGACCAAGCCGTTCTCCTGATAACTCTGCTCGATTGTATTGAATCTTTTATTAAATCAGTGTTATTATAATCAAAATAGTTATTCATTTATGCCCTTCTGTTACACTATCGTATAAAAAAAAACAAATACATATACTATAATATTATTTACACAAAGCTTCCTTTTGCAGAAAAATAATAAACATCTGACTAGTACAATATGCGGTCAGACTGGACGCTGACGGCAGCATATTTGGAAAAGAGGCCTTTTCCAAATATGCTGCCGTCAAGCGAACGACGTATTTCGTTTGCTTTAATTCCTATAAGACCACAATGAAAGTATGAGCAATTCTAGAAATAACGCAATGAAATAACACAACTTAAATTCAGTCTCTTGATTTTAATTGATTTTTGCATAAGCATGACGAGTAGGTAGTGTTTGTACTATGTTAAAGTACAGTGTTGTAAATTGTTGAGGAATTCCCTCGACTGTCTACGGTCTTCATCATCAGATCTATTGCAGACTTTCATTTAAACCTATATGGGTGTAAAGTTTTCATCAATATAAATGAATTAAGTCCAAACACAAGGTAACTATTGTAAACCTTTGAGGAGTTCCCTTAACTGGCCTTTGTCTTCATCATCAGAGCTTTAATGACAATCACAACTCATTTAGGTGTAAAGTTCTTATCAATATAAATTTATTAAGCACAAACACGAGGCAGCTGATGTGAATTGTTAAGAAGATCCCTCGGCTGTCTCCCAGCTCCATCATCAACTCCGAACTTTACTAAATTGTAGTGCGTTAAAACACTTAATGAAAAAAAACATAGAAATGCCCCAGGCGCCCCTATGATTTTTTAAATTTCTCCTAGGTTTCCTTAGTCTTCCATCATCAGATCCTAATTTCCTTAACATGAGACTACCTTGAAGATATAATCTTTCTAATTAAAAAAAAAACATTTGGCACTCGGGAACTGCCGCGGTAAAGCTATTGCATAGCATTTTTTATCAACTTATGCAATATATATTTGACTAAAAAAACCTAATTAGTCCGTCAGTCAGATTTCCAAAAAATAATCATCATTATCATTTCAGCCGAAAGACGTCCACTGCTGGACCGTCTCCTGCGCCTCCCGCATCCAGCGGTTTCCCGCGACCTTCACCAGGTCGTCGGTCCACCTTGTCGGGGGCCTACCCAAAAAATACTAGACACATATTTTTTTCTTTTTTCATATAAACAAAAAATGAAGACGACACAGTGCTTTGAAAACTCGTGTGACGTCACTGCACGCTACACTTTTTAGCGGCCAGTGACGTCACCAGCCATCACTTCTGATCTTTGATGCCTATTATATTTGTCAATTTTTATTGATTTGATAAAACAAAATATGCGAAATGTAAAACGCATATAATAAACCTATCCAATATTTTTCTATAATCTGAATGACGGACTAATTAGTTTTTTTAGTCAAATACCCTATTATTTACATTATAGTAAAGTTATCCGCAAACAAACATAAAAAAAATATATGACCTCTTCCCTTTTGAAATCGGTTAAAAAAACGAACACCAAAATGAACATCAATAACAGAGACACTTTATGGTAGTATTATACTCTATGCGACATGCGGTGCGTGAGCGAGCAAGCAGATGCTTTCTCTCTCACGCGCCGCCCGCTATGCTAGCGGACCGCGCGATGACGAACGACACGGGTTCCCCCTTCGAGAGCTTGTGGCATACTGAATCTCAATAGCTCGGGCAAGAGAAATGATGGGGAATACGCTCAGATTGTTGAATAAAATTTTTGTTTTGGTCGTTTTAAAAAAATATTTCTACAATAATGTTCGTCATGAAATTGCCTATCCATTAGTGTAAGAACGCAATCTAAATAATGCTTACTTTTCGAGGAGATGCACGTTTTTGATAATTATTTCTCTTGTCAGAGGTTTCGTTGTGAAGGAATTATTTAAACATTATGCATAGTAAAAAAAAAAACTACAATTTTGGAGCCAAGATTATGGAGAAAATTTATGTATTTTTAATAAGTTGATATTTCTTTTGGATAAAGAGTAGATAGCTCCGAAAAACTACATAAAAACGACCAGCGGTGTGTTTTTCCTCTGGAGCCGCCTTAACTTTTCGCGGTGACATTTTTACAGAATTGATCGGGATCGGGTTTTTTAATTTGTTTGAAAAGAACTTTGAGCCCCAACGTCGCACAAACAAACCAAGCGTAGTTAAGAGTGGACTCTAGAGCCGAGGAATTTGAGAAATAGGTATTTGAAGAAACTATTGCCATCGCGCCGATTTCAACCTTACCTTTCCCCGTAAAGTGCGAAAGGGACATTGCAACTCAGGCTGATTTTACCTACAAAAACGTTGACCAAAAGATGTTTCGTATTCTGCTGTTTTATTTTTTAAAACAGGACAGATCTCAAATATTTTCACATCAAAATTTAGAGGATGAGTATAGGTACATAACTACATATGCCTCTATTATTTTCTTTATTGTCAAAAACTTATCACATTTGTGTAATAGCCGTCTGAAAGTCACGGTAAAAATGGGTTATTTTTCGGGATTTTGAAACATCATATTTCTTTTATTAATTAAGTATTAAATCAAATAATAGGGGCACGTATAATCAAGGTGTGAAATTGTAGAAAAATCATTGCTCTAAAAGCGTTATCCACGAAGAAAACAGCAGAATACGTTTGTATAGAGAAAACACCACTAGAGTCCCCTCTTAACACTTCCCGTTATCATCAAAACTTCACGCGTGTTTTGAATGGGTGTGGCAATATGTACTTTCGTTTCATCTCAATCTAAAGTCGTCTCAGATCAGACCATATTTTATTCATCATAACCGAATCGGAAACAGATTTTTTTTTTTTTGAAATAACACAGGCATGTCCAAAAGTTGTCTTTGCTATTCACCCAACTAGAGATGGGCAGAGGGTTTAAACCCATTGGGTGGAAATGGGTTAAATCCGGGTTTTTTGGGTTTAAATGGGTTTAAACCCGAATAAAAACCCAAGAAGCGGGTCTTTATTTATTACTATCACTAATATAATCGATTGTGGACCTAACACGACTTAGGTACTTCTAGTGTTTTTTGGAGTATAAATATCACTAATAGTGGTGCATTTAAGATCACAGCAAGTTTGACCACTTAATCTTCGAACGTGATATTTCAACTGTATTATTTATACAAGTATTTCATCACAGTCCATTCATTGTATGATCAAGCCTATTTTAAAATACACTTTACTGCTGATTTAAGAGTCCATCATATGAATTAACATTCTTCACTACATCTTTCAAGGGTATCCAAAGAAATATACAGTACTCGGAATATAACTTGAAACAAAATGGCGGCCGTTTCAGTTTTTGCGTTCCAGTTTTCTCATTAACCATTGCAGTTTCGGAAATATATAATGTTACTCGAAGTTATGTGGTTACGCACAGTCCTGCACGCCGTATTCTCGCATCACATTTCGATTTACTATATAAGGAGAGTAGCTAAAGATGTGTTTGGAGAATCCAAAGGGAAAGGTGTGATAGAAAAGGATACATGGTGGTGGAATGAAGATGTGCAAAAGATACTCAAAGAAAAGAAAATAGCTTTTAAAGAATGGCAAGGTGTAGAAAACGGGAATGATAGTTTAAAAGAAGACAAGAAGAAGATTTATAATGAATGGAAGAGGAAGGCAAAAAAGGCGGTAGCAGTTTCGAGGGCTAAGGCGCAGGAGAAGTTGTATGACTCACTGGACAGCCCTAGAGGCCAGAAGGAGCTCTACCGGATTACAAAAGCAAGAGAAAGGAGAACGAGAGATATAAGTAATATCAAATGTATGAAAGACGATGCTGGTAAGGTTCTGTCCAGGGATGACGAAATAAAAGAGCGATGGAAGGTTTATTTTGAAAAGCTAATGAACGAAGAGAATAAATGGAGTGGCGTGCTCAAAGAGGTACAAGAGAACATGGGTTTAGTAAGAGAAATTAGCATGGATGAAGTAAGAATAGCAGTTCAAGGTATGAAAAATGGAAAAGCTATGGGCCCAGATGATATACCAGTAGAAGTATGGAAGTGTTTAAAAGGAGATGGATGTATGTGGCTGACTTTATTCTTCAATAAGTTGTTGCATGAAGGAGAGATCCCACAAGAATGGTGCAATAGTTCACTAGTGCCCATCTTTAAGAATAAAGGTGATGTACAGGACTGTAACAACTATCGAGGGATAAAGCTCATGTCACATAGTATGAAGGTATGGGAGAAAGTGATTGAGAAAAGATTGCGAGAGGAGAGTGAGATTACCCCAAACCAGTTTGGGTTTATGCCAGGTCGAGGAACAATGGACGCCACTTTTGCACTCCGCCAAGTGTGCGAGAAGTACAGACGTGCACACAAGAACTTGCACATGGTGTTCATTGATCTGGAGAAAGCGTATGATAGGGTACCTCGTGATGTGCTGTGGTGGGCCCTGAAAGAGAAAGGTTTGCCTGGGAAGTATGTAGAGTTAATTCGTGCTATGTACAGTCGATCTCGTACCTACGTCCGGTCGGCTGCTGGCAATACCGACGAGTTCAGTGTGGCGGTAGGCTTGCACCAGGGATCGGCTTTAAGTCCGTACCTCTTCCTGTTGATTATGGACGCTCTTACGTCGGACATCCAGGAGGAGGCACCCTGGTGCATGCTGTTCGCCGATGACATTGTTCTCGTCGGTGAAGATGGACCTGAGATCCAGAGCAGATTGGAGAAATGGCAACAGAAGCTGGAGAATGTTGGCTTGAAAATCAGCAGAACCAAAACCGAATATATGTTCTGCGATTTCGGCGGTCTCTCCACTTCTGGAGCCATAGCGCTTGATGGCGCACTCCTACCAATTTGCTCCGACTTTCGGTATCTCGGTTCACTCGTACAAAGCGATGGCGAAATAGATCGGACGGTTAAGCACAGAATTAACACTGGATGGATGAAATGGCGGCAGGTCACGGGAACAATCTGCGACTCCCGCATTCCCATTAAACTTAAGGGGAAAATATATAAAACCATGATCCGACCTGCTGTCTTGTATGGATCAGAATGTTGGGCTACGAAAGGGATGAATGAAAGGCAATTGCATGCAGCCGAGATGAGAATGCTAAGAGGGATGTGTGGTGTTACACGAATGGATAGAATAAGAAATGAGTACATAAGAGGAAGTCTGAAAGTGGCACCGGTAGCTGAAAAGTTGTGTGGAAATCGGTTGTCATGGTACGGGCATGTGTTACGGAGAACTGAGGAGAATGTCGTGAGGAGAGTCTTAATTATGAATGTTGATGGCTATAAGAGTAGGGGAAGACCAAAGAAACGATGGATGGAATGTGTGAAGGATGATATGACTAAGAAGGGAGTGACTGCGGAGATGGCTTCTGATAGGGATGCATGGAAGAAAAAGACATGTTGCGCCGACCCCAAATAAATTGGGATAAGGGCAGGAGAATGATGATGATGATGATTTCGATTTAAGACCCGAAAATCAGCTGTACTGCGCCGCGTACTGTACAGTGAGGTGGAGGTTATATATCAAGACGTCAGTAGACACATATATACCTCTTAAACCCACTACACTGTTGTCATGGGGGACTTTAACGCAAAACTGGGCATGCGAAAGGCGAACGAGATGAAAGTGGGGCAATTTAGAGTTGGAAATCGGAATCCCCGAGGTCAGATGCTAATGGACTTCATGGAAAAGGAAGGAGTCTTTGTGATGAATTCTATTTTCAAGAAACCATTGTACCTCAAGTGGAGCTGGATTAGCACCGATGGTGAGACCAAAAACGAGATAGACTTCATAATATCAACGAGAAGGCAAATGTTCATCGATGTCTTCGTGCTCTATGCGGTTTAAACCGGGAGTGATCACCGTATTGTTAGAGGCATTTTGAACCTCAACATTAGGTTCGAACGCTCTCGATTTATGAAGTCTACGCTTCGTCCAGCATCAACCCAGCTTCAAAACTCTAAAAGCTTTCACATCGAACTGCAAAATCTCTTTGAATGCCTCGGTGAATGCGTAGATGTGGACCACTATAACAACAGGTTTGTGGAAACTGCATACGGAAGGGTCAAGTTCTTCAAAACCCTCCCTTCAAAAGGACAGAAGAAGATCTCCTGTCCCACCCGTCGGCTAATGGAAGAAAGACGGGAGGTGATCTTAAAATCCCCTGATGACGCTTCGCGTATCAAATGCCTTAACAGACAAATCTCAAAGTCTCTGACTCGCGATATACGCCAATTTAATACAAATTGTATTAAAGAGACTATCGAGCTGAACAAAGGTTCCAAAGTGTTCGCAAGAGATTTGTCTGTTCGACAGAGCCTACTTGTGAAGCTGAAGAATGGGGATGGTAGGATCATCACTTCCACCCCGAGCTTTTTGGGTGAGATTGAGAAATTCTACGGAGAGTTATACACATCAACACGCGCACCTATTGTGAGTCTGGCCAATGATCCTAGAGCCAGACTAACCCGACAGTACACCGACGATATCCCGGACGTCAGCCTGTACGAGATTAGTATGGCCCTGAAACAGCTCAAGAACGATAAGGCGGCTGGAGATGATGGAATTACGGCTGAGTTTCTGAAAGCGGGTGGCAAACCGGTTCTTAAAGCGCTTCAGAAGCTATTTAATTCCATCATTTTCAAAGGCGAAACGCCTTCGGCATGGCACATGAGCGTGGTGGTATTATTTTTCAAAAAAGGTGATAATACCTTACTGAAAAACTACAGACCGATATCCCTCCTGAGCCATGTCTATAAGCTGTTTTCTAGGGTCATCATGAATCGTATCGCTCCGCAAAGGCTTTATATAGCAGGCTTCCAAAAAGGGTTTAGCATCATAGACCACATATATACGCTGCGGTAAGTTATACAGAAATCCGAGGAGTATAACAAACCACTATGCTTAGCGTTTGTGGAATATGAGAAGGCCTTCGATTTGATCGAGACTTGGGCGGTGCTACAGTCTCTCCAGCGGTGCCAAATTGACTATCGACACATTGGGGTGAGTGTTTGTACAAAAACGCCACCATGTCAGTCCGTCTCCAGCATCAGGACTAGAAACCGATCCAACTGCAGCCTAGAGTGAGACAAGGAGATGTCATATCTCCCAGTTCACCACGTTGGAAGATATCTTCAAGCTCCTGGACTGGAAAGGACTTGTCAACAACATCAACCGCGAGTACATAATTAATCTCCGTTTTGCAGATGATACCGTGGTCATTGCGGAGACCCTGGACGACTTGGGCAAAATGCACAATGATCTCAGCAGAGCTTCCTAAGTGGGTCTAAAGATGAACATGGATAAGACGAAGATCATGTCGAACTCTCATATCGCAGCCACTTCAATTCTAGTTGGTTTCTCTGCACTCGAAGTTGTTAACGAGTATACATAACTATAAATACCTGGGACAAACAGTCCAACTTCGAGAAAGAGGTGTCTCGTCGAGTCCAGCTCGGCTGGGCAGCGTTCGCGAAGCTACGCTACATCTCCGCTTCATCCAAGATACCACAGTGTCTCAAGACTAAAGTCTTTGATCAGTGTATGTTTCTAGTGATGACTTACGGAACTGAAACGTGGTCGCTCACAATGAGCCTCATACGAACCTGGCTAAGAGTTACACAAAGGGCGATAGAAAGACCTATGCTCGGAGTTTCTCGGCGCGATCGAATCAGAGATGAGGAGATCCGCAGAAGAACCAAAGTCACCGACATAGCCCTTCAAATCGCCAAAATTAAGTGGCACATTACTCATAGAACCGATGGCCGACGGGGTAGTAAGTTTCTGAAGTAGCGGCCACGTACCGGAAGATGCAGCGTAAATAGGCCCCCAACAAGGCGGACCGATGACCTGGTGAAAGTCGCGGGAAGCCGACGGATGTGGGCAGCACAAGACCAGTCATCGTAAAAAGCCTTGGGGGAGAACTTTGTTCAGCAGTGAACCTCTATAGGCTAAAGAAGAAGAATTATAGTATATAATCTAATCTAAAAATAGCCTTTTCTTCTTCAAAAAACGGACGATGACTCTTACTATTACAATACTATATAATACGGACTATAATATTCAGAAATATTTACATTTACCGTGTTTAAATTATAATTAAAATAAAAACCCGAATAAAAACCCGGTGGGAGGGAATAAATGGGTTTTTATTGGGTTTTAACCCAGTAATAGGGTTTAAACCCGGTTCTTTGCCCATCTCTGAGTGACCCAACTGGTGTCAGGGGATGACTGTAATATAGACGCCAGCAATTTGGGGTATCAGGAGATGATTATAATACAGACGCCAGCAAGTCAAGCAACCCGAAACTGTAAGATTTTCCCAATCACCTTTAACCTTAATTCTGTAGAGATAAAGTTGAAAATCTGTTAAATAAATTTGACAGATTGTAATAGTTTGGCTGGCGTCTGTAGAAATATACCTATTCGTGTCAAGCCACTACTTGATCAATGAAGCAATCTACAGCAGTTCAACAACCTTTCGTTTTTTTATTTTGTATGTAAGTAGTAATGACTGTAGTAGTAGACTATCTATTAATATGACAGTAATGTTTGCTCACAATACATGGCCCCGACGATGTCTTCAAATTAATAAAGTCGCAGCTCATTTGTTGGACCATATCATCATCATCAACCTTTTTATAGTCCCAATGGTGGGCACAGGTCTCCCCTCATACAGTGAAGGATTGAGCGTAATCACCACTCTTGCTGAATGCGGGTTAGCGATTTCAGACTTAAAGTCCAGGTTTCCTCCAGATGCTTTCCTTCACCTTGTAATCAGTCATTGGTGTAAAAGATATATATACTTAGAAAGTACATATAACTTAGAAAAGTTACATTGGTAGGTACCTACTTGCCTGACCTGGAATCGATCCCGCACACTCATACTTGAGAGGCTGGTGCATTGATATAATATTAAACAGATAAATATGATATGCTCTAACAAATGTGCCGATCGGAGCAGCAGCACACACATGCAAATTTTTTATTCTGCGTACATTTCACACGTTGGTAGTGTGAGTGAGATGGGGCGCAATCTAAAGCATAGAGAAGAAAAAGATGGCTAGTGTTTGTCATTTGCGCTGTTAGTGTTTGTCGTTTGTTTTACGAGTGTATCGAGAGTGACTAAGGCAAGAGATTAGAATTATAATCTTTTGTACGCTTCAAGTTCAATGCGCTAGTGACTCTACTGATCTACCTTAGTTTAATATTATATCAATGGGCTGGTGTTTTAACCACCAGGTCGCGATATCACACGCATAAATTTCGAACCCGTGGGAAAACTTGAATAAAAATTCAATCCTATATGATAATCCTCGTTATAAACCACGTGTAAAAGAGTAAGAAAATTACATTCATACTAATTTTTACGTTTAGAATATAAGATTTTTAGATATTTTAGTTATGTTCTCATAGGAGCACCGGTTTTATGAAAAAGTAATACGCGTGTTAGGGAATGTAAAATTACCGAAGCATTTTACGCTAAGAACATGTACTCTCGGGTAAGGTAATAAGAATGGCCTCTAGCCTCAAAAAAAATCCGCTCAGAACGTGATGATTTCTTGGAATTTCAATTAATGAGTTAATCGTAACGAAATCGATTAACAGTCCATCATCCGCATCGTAGTGGAAAATTAACAACTTTATTGATCGGCCTATCTATGAAGTACCTACTCTGCACCGAATTGATAGTTTACGAGAAGTCAACAAATTATCTATATTTTAGTAACACTAAGGTCCGTATTACAGAACGTTACTCAAGCATTGATTGACGGCCTCCGTGGCGCAGCGGTCAACACGCTTGCCTGCGACGTGGAGGCCCCGGGTTCGATCCCCGGCCAGGTCATGATGGAAAACGACCTTTTCCTGATTGGCCTGGGTCTTGGATGTTTATCTATATATGTATCTATTATAAATATAGTATCGTTGGGTTAGTATCCCATAACACAAGTCTCGAACTTACTTTGAGGCTAGCTCAATCTGTGTGATTGGTCCGGTATATATATATTTATTTATATTGATCTCTGCTTAAGCATTACTTAAAACTAGTTTCAACCAATCAAAAGGCTTGAAATGAGCCTTAAGTAGAGCTTGAGTTTGAGTGACGTTCTGTAATACGTACCTAAATCTATAAAACGTTTACATAGCAATAAAATCTCTAATACACAAGTTGTCGAGCTGCATTGCATCCAACAACTCAGCTGTACTCAGATTGTAAAGTTCTAACAGTTCGTCAGCTCTTCGTATTGCAATCCATACTTAGAAGACACGCCAGTGTCCTACCGTCTGATCCCAATAAACGAACAAATATTCCCCCAGGTTCACAACATAAAACCACTTTTGCCCAGCACCAATATTTCACAATAAGTTCACTAATCTACAAGAAAATCCACAAAGAACTAAACATGCGTGATTATAATAAGTTTAGGCTAAAGGCCGAGCTGATGGAATGGCTACTTCAGCAAGACTATGCACAAACAGAGTCATTGCTGAAATACATTGCCTAACACATACAGTTTTAGTTTGCTCTTGCATTACATAAACACTTCACACTCACTACTCTCATTCACTAAGTTTTCACCTTCACATAATAGATTTTTTTTTATTTTTTTATTTATTGTTTTTACTTATTATATTATTGTATTTATTTTGTAACTTAATCTGAATGTTGACAAGAGCAATAAGTGGCGCAATCCACAGTTGTATGTATAAATCCTTTTGTAAGTAAACCTAAGTACTGAACACTGTCTCTTATGATACAGGTCACCCTAGTTTAAGAGGCAGGGCTGGCAATATCTGTATACAGACTTTTGTACCATTTTTTAGCATTTAGTTAATTTGTGTATACTAATGTATGTGTCGTTTTGTCAATAAATTATTATTATTATTATTGCCGCGTGCCGTTCCCATGTAAGCTTTCTTTTACATACACAAATAAAACCGAATGTTCAAGAGACTCACTAGCGCCATCTATCGCATTAAACTACTAACTCATCGATAGAGCGTCAGATTATAGTGAAACCAACATAAATAACCACAAATAAAACAATTTATTTAAATTCAATAAGCAGATAAATAAATAACATAATATTGCATAAGATCGCGCCTCCTTGGAAATAAAATGCGAGTTTCATTTTAACTCTGCTGGCATTGGGCATCCTTTGAGCGCCGTCAAAATATTATTGGCAGTAAGCTCACTCATCACATCCCTCGCTTCTATTGCTGCACTCCCTATGTGAGGCAATACCACACAGTTAGACAATTTAAAAAGTGGATTGTCTAAAGGCAGTGGCTCTGGAGTAGTGACATCTAGCCCAGCCGCTCTTATAGTTTTATTTTTCAAGGCCTCAATCAAAGCATCCTGGTCAACCGTACCTCCACGGCTAGTATTCACAAAAATAGCAGTCTTCTTCATCTTTTCAAACGCTGCTTTATTGAACATTTCTTTAGTTTCAGGAACCAAAGCAGCACAGCATATGATGAAGTCGCTCTTAGCTAGTATTTCATCGAAACTGACTTTGATAGCTCCAATTTCTTTTGCTTCAGGTCGCTCGCTGCGGTTGTAGTAGAGTATCTTGTGAGTGTTGAAAGCCTTGACGCGTTGTGCAACGGCTTGCCCTATTCGGCCGAAGCCCACGATGCCGACGGTGGAGCCAGCAAGGCCGGGGCCCGTCATCCACGTAGGAGCCCAGGACTTCCAACCACCAGTGCGCGCTTCATGCTGTGCCTCTGGCAGACGGCGGGATGTTGACAGAAGAAGGGCGACCTGGAAATATGGGGAAATAAATAGTGTTTAATGATAAGAAGTTATCTTTTGTACTATTATTGCAACATGTTTTCTACATCATAATCTAGTGCTTCACTGCAATCCCACATAATGATAAGCCGTGATGCTAACATCGATGGTAAAGCGCAATAGTTTATTAAGAACTTATTAACTCTTGGCTGGAAGACACTGTAGTCAGACGGAAAGACTGCCGCAAGCAAATTGTTCCAGTCCTTCGGCTAGAACACTGACAGACTGTATACTCCACACCTGCGTTCCAGGCTTTGGAGATTGTTTTTAACCAAATCTGGTTTGCCACTTAGCCTCTTCATACTTATCTCATACTAGCTGCGCCTTGCGGTTTCACCTGCGTAAATTCTGATATGTTTTTTTTTATATGCTCCGCTCCTATTGGACGCAGCGTGATATTATATAGCCTAAAGTCTTCCTAGATTAATAGGCTATCCAATGCAAAAAGATTTTTTCTAATCAGACCAGTAGTTCCTGAGATTAGCGTGTTGAAACAAACAAACTCTTCAGCTTTATATACATATTAGTATAGATTATATTTTTTTTCCCAGGAAAAAGAACCCCACTACACATAAAGCATAGGGTTTATATGCATGTCATACATACACATTTTTAAGTTTATTTTAAAAGCATTTCACAGTAACTGAGTTAAAAATTACTTACAGTAAGTTCAGCTGTAGCATCAGTAAGCACATCAGGAGTGTAACCAATCTTGATGCCCCTCTTCTTGCACTCAGCAACGTCAATATGATCATGGCCCACTGAGATGGTGCCCACCACCTTCAGGCCTGGCCCGGCTGCATCCAACAACTCCTTATCAATCTTATCAGTTAAGGAACAGTAGATCGCATTTGTCCCAGCAACTTCTTTGAGAAGCTCAGCTCTTGGCATTACTGAAGGATAAGTGGAAATTTTCACATCACACCTGTAAATTTAACGTTTACTTCTTAAGTTTAATTATTCCGCTAAGACTATTGTTAAAGGCTGTGTATAATTAATTAATTATTATAAATAGTAGACATCAACATAAATTATGAAAACACTTACTCTTTCTTCAGGAGATCTATGCCACCTTGTGGCATGTCACTCCGCGTCACAAACACCTGGTATCTTCCAGAGCTCATATTTCTCACACTTACAAGAACACTACGGACTAAAGACGGCGCAAACAATGCTACTCTTTTATAATACATCAATCAATAGGTATTTTTCCAGCCGGCTTCCTTATTAGCATACAAGACAAGGCTATTCGGCCGTTCTTTTATTTAGGTAGGTAACTAGGTGGAGACGCTTCACTTTTTTTCGTACTTTCGCCCTTGAAAAGCGAAGGTTGCGCAAAGTATGTTGTGATGTGAAGTGCAGCTACCGTAGCAAGTATAACCTTGCCTCTAGTTGAACTTATGAAAGAGGTTATAACGCCCATATTATCAGGTTCCTGTTAATACGTAAAATTGGTACTGAACTTCACATAAACCAATACCTATAAGCCCCGCACGATGATATTGCGATTGGCGGCCATCTTGGTGACGTAGTCGAACTCGCACAGTCGGTACCGTTCGCAAGTTCAGTCCACGCTTACCCACTAACGCATATCGAATATTTTTGTTAGCTTTTTGTTTTTGTTATCCTGTTTTATTGTTATTCTTGAGTTTTGTTGTTTAGTTTTGTTAACTGTTACTCGTTAAAATGAGTAAGAAATTAATTAATAGTCGTGCTCGTGAAATTATAATTAAAGTGGACAATTATTTTGTTAAAGAGAAAGAGGATTGTAAGTTAGTTCTTGAAAGTATAAACCGTGCTTTAAAAAGTGCTTCGGACATTTTAATACCGAAGCAACTGCTTACAGTTATTAAAAATATTTTGCAAAATTCTATCAAAGTCACGGAGTGTGTGGCATGTGCCACAGGCGTTGCAAAAAATACTGTGACGAAATTGAGACGAGAGCATGAGTCAGCAACAGTCAGTGGCAGCAAAATGAGAACTCCTACTAAAGGAAAAAGACAAAAGAAGAAATATTTCGACGGGTTTTCCTTAACAGCTTTAAGAAATATTATAGATTCAATGTGTACCGTGAGGAGAGAAATACCCACAAAGCGCAAAATCTTGGCGGCTTCAAAAGTAGACCTTAATTATACTGGTAGTGAAACTACATTAAGAAAAATAATGAAATGTGATTTAGGCTACCAATTTAAACGATACTACAAAAAAGACTGGCCCTAATTCAAAGACCCCAAATTCAAGCGTGGAGGGCTAAATATTTACGACGTATGAAAGAAAATGACTCGCTTGGTACACACAACACCCGTGGTAACAAAAGACCCGTTATTTATCTCGACGAAACGTGGATACATGCACACTAAACGGTAGAAAAATGTTGGCAAACAGCAACCGATGGAGTGAGACGGAACGACAGCCCCGGCCGCCGATGGATAATAGTTCACGCGGGAAGTTAAAGCGGTTTTGTTGACAATGCCCTTTTAATGTTTAAAGCAGACACCAAAACGGGGGATTACTATGATCAAATGAATGCTGAGTATTTCACCAAGTGGCTTACAGACAAAATAGTACCCAATATACCACGCAACTCCAAAATTGAGATGGACAACGCCCCTTATCACAGTAGGGATGAGAATAGGCCACCAAGTATGAACAATAAAAAACAGTTGATTGTTGAGACTTTCCCAACGACAGTACAAAACCTAAATTGTATTTATTAATTAAACGGCACAGACCGCCGAAAAATTATAAAATTGACAATTTATTAGCTGGCAATGGCCATGAAGTCGTTAGATTACCACCTTACAACTGCGACCTCAACCCCATTGAGTACATCTGGAATCTGGTAAAGATGAGGGTGTCAGAAAAGAATGTGGAGCAGTTGGAAAGTCGCATTGAAGCTCTGACGTTTGAGTCGTTGGCGTCAATAACTCCAGATGACTGGCGAAAGGAAGTCAATCATGTTAAACGGCTTGAAGAGGAATACCTATTGGAATAAAGATCGAATAATTGACGAGTTATTTGTCATAAATACGGCGACGACAGTGAATCGGAAACGACAGACACAGAAAGCAATTATGATTCGGAAGACTATATACATTTTTTTACATATTATCCTGGTTTTATTTATAAGCTGATAAATGTAGGTAGTAATTAAAACATGACTACTACACAGTGGACTCTGGTTCAATTCCCGCTCGCAAATTAACAGAAATGTAGTTAAAAAAACATAGTATACATGTAAGAAAGATATACGAATAGGTAAGTATATTTTTCTTACGTCTACAAAAATTATTTCCTTGAAATTTTGAATAATGAAAGTTTATTTGTCAGAATATGGGTGAGTAAGTATACCTAAGATAGAATGTTAAATGCAAAATTAATATTAATTTTATTATACATACACTCTTTATAAAGAGTGTAATAAAATTATAAAATACAAATAAACCCTTAACCCTAATATTAATTTATACATACACTCTTTATAAAGAGTGTAATAAAATTATAAAATACAAATAAACCCTTAACCCTAATATTAATTTTGCATTTAATATTCTTTTGCTAGCTGTCCTTTTGTGTGACAGATGACGTCACAACGCTGTTATTGTGACAAGGTTCCATCGCAATATCATCGTGCGGGCATAGAATAAAGAGAGGGAAGTACGTTATCTTCATACAAACGGACCGCGCGCGGCTTGTATGTGTGCGCCATAGTATCTATGCGTCGCCGCACGCACACCTAAACACAATATTAGAGTGCCTATGACTGCGCTAGTCGCGGCTAGCACGGAACGAGGTTCGCGTGTCACGGCTTTTCGGCACATTAGCTTTTAAAAAATGATCACATAAACTGCAAAGTTGGTATGTCTATTTATGAACAAATAAAAGACTTATATTTTTCAAATTATATTTCTAAAAGTTATTTACAGGGATACGGATATATTACACATTAAAGTTTAATAACAACGCGTTTCGTAATAGTCGAAACCGAAGAAAGTAGGTATTTTTCTGTAGCTAATTTGTAATTTTGTATTAAATGTGTGATTCAATAGATATTATGTTTGTATTATTTATATTTGTATTAATTAAAAATAAAAATAAATATGGTTCTTTATGTGTACAAAACTAAAAATAAAAATTACAAAAAAAAAAACTGACTAGTATATGTAAACTAAATACTAAGCAAATAATTTAAACATACGCTCTTAGTCTATAAATATTTGTTAGCGGTTTGGGCGACAACCGTAACCGACGAAGCGCGGACAGTCGTCAACCCTAAGACAGTAGGCAATTAAATCGCGGATTGGGTCGCAGATAACCTACTTCCCCTCTTTATTCTATGGTGCGGGGCTTTATAAGTTTTTTTATCATGACTGTGTTTTTTGTATCAGTTACAATCACAATTACATTTTTTTTTTTTTTTGGAATTTTATGACCTGGTAACAAAGACCTTTAGGTCAAGTCTTATTTAATTGAACTGAAAGTTTCTCACTTCACTTTTAAATTGTTTTAATTGTATTTTTAATGTATTTATAAATAGATTTGTAAGTGTTTTTGTCTTTTAATAACTGTTCAAGTGGCGGCGGGCGGGAGGAAGCATCACACTTAATTTTTACATCACTGAGTTCACTAGCCAACAGTAATCTGTCAAGTAAGAAGTTTTGACAGTCAAAAATCAGATGTTCCATGGTTCCTTCTTGTGATTCACAATGTGGGCACATATTGCTTGTAATAATGCCAAGTCTAGCAAGGTGTGACGGTGCAGTATTATGGCCAAAGCGCAATCTATTTATCGTTGTGATAAAGTCCCGGCTGGCTTCTTTCAATCTATTGTACCAGGGTCTAACAGGTAATCTTTCTTGAATATTTCCGTACCACTTCCCTTTGATGTCTTGATCTTTCCTCCACATTTCTAACCATAACTTATCTATATTTTCATTAATACATTGCAGGAAGTCAGTCATAGGAATGTCCATCGCATTTCTGACATCAACAGCATTATTACCAACATAGGCGGTTTTATCAACTATTTCATTGCCAGATATACCACGGTGAGAAGGTACCCACAGGAACGCAATTTTGATATGCTGAAGGTGATACTGATGAATTATTTCTTTAATAAAATATAAAATATAATTTGACTTGAATGAAATTGAAAGGTTAGTTAAGGCTGTTAACAAACTCAGTGAATCAGAAACAATCAAAAAGTATTTACAATGATTAATCTGCCGAATATACAATAATGCGCGATAAACAGCATATGTCTCTGCAGTGAATATGGTACATGTATTGTGAAGGACAAAGCTTTGAGAGAATTTTGTACATGAATCATATAAAGCAGCATGAACATAACCACTTCCCTTACTGCCATCAGTGTAAATAATATAGTAATTCTTATTTTCTGCCAAAAACTGTAACATATCTGAATTATTCTTAATTGGATTTTGAAATACATTAATAGGTTGTGTAATACACTGATAGGAGAAGGAGTAACATGGCCATGGGCACTGTTTCCTAATACCAGTAAAACTATTCTCTGTTTCCAGCAATATTTTGGATAATGTTGGGGATTTACCACCCAAGAGATTCTCTCCTGTAGTCAGTTGACCAGAAGGACTATTTACAAAAGGTATAATTTTGTTTATTATCTTCCTGTTATTTGCAGCAATCAATTTAAGACAGAATCTCTCTGCAAGTAGAACACGTCTCAAAATTAACGGCATTAATTTAGTCTCCACTTCCATGGCCCTTATGGGAGTAGAGCACATTGCACCAGATATTGTTCTCAAAGCTCTGTTCTGCAAAAGATCTAATTTATTTACATGAGTACTATTTATATACACTAGTGAACTGTAGTCAAAATGACTCCTAACTATACTCTTATATAAAATTGACAATATTTTTGGGTCTGCTCCCCATGAAACACCTGCAAGACATTTGATTATATTTAAACCTTTTAGGGCATTCTTTGATATGTATTTAATATGTCCCTCAAAAGTTAATTTTCTGTCAATTACTATGCCTAAAAATTTCTTTGTATTTGTTGTGTTTATAATTGCACCATTATAAATTACCTTTGAATTTGTATTCTCATTTCCAAATATCATGACACTACTTTTGTAAGGGTTAATTTTTAAATGTAATACATCATTGTAATAGTGGAATAGTTCAGACAGGGCTTTGTTAATATTGTCAATTGCAATTTCTACATTATAATTACTACTGTACAAGACAATATCATCTGCAAACTGCAAAATATCTACATTGCTATTTACAAATTTACATATTTCACTTGTATATATATTATATAGCAAAGGAGACAGTGTAGCACCCTGCATTGTACCTTTAGATGTAGATTTTGGACCATACAGTGTATTATTGTGCCTTATATAGAGTGTTCTATTGTTTAAGAAATTAAAAATCCATTTACATAGTTGGCCAGGTACGCCTAACCTAGACATAACTTCTACTAGTATGGCTGGATCTAGACTGTCAAATGCACCTTGCACGTCTAAAAATACACAAACAGTGTGTAACTTTTTATCCTTTGCATGTTTCAGATCCGAAATTAAGGAAGTGAAGCTGTCTGCACAACTTCGCCCTCGACGAAATCCATATTGTACATGTGGAATGATGCTGTTAGATTCCATATACCAATCTAGACGATTTTTAATCATGTTTTCAAATAGTTTACCTAGACATGATGACAATGATATTGGTCTATAAGAGCTGGCAAGCTCTGCAGGTTTATCTGGCTTGAGTATCGGAATGACACATTGTGTTTTCCATGATTGTGGAATACATTTACAATGCCAAAGTAAATTGAGAATATTAAGAAATAGTTTTTGCACAGATTCATCTAAATTTTTAATGATAGAATATGGGTAATCATCTAAACCAGGTGAAGTGTCTCTCCGAGATATCAAACTCATGTTAAATTCTGACCATGTAAAAGGAACTAGTAAAAATGTTGAATTTAGGTTGTCATTATTTAATTCAAAAATATTGCCTAAATTATCAGTATTATTTAAATTGCTATTATCGGATAATTTATTTAGAAATGGAGAAATAAACTCATCTCTATATGATTTATTGCCAGCTCTTATACCTTTAAACATTTTTAGAAGATTCCAAATCTTACTAATAGGTGTAGTTCTATTGAAAGTGTTACATAACTTATCCCAACCTATTGCTTTTTGTTCCGATATAGTTCTCTTTTTAAGTGCATCTTTTCTTTTGTATTCTACATAGTTCTCCATAGTAGGGTCACTTCTATATAGTTTCAATGCACTATAAGAGGCAATTACACTTTTCTCACAAATGTCATTCCACCAAGGAACTGGAGGTCTGCTTTTAAAATTATTTGGTTTAATGAGTTTAGGAATTGTCATTTCCTTTAAAGAATCTAATCGAGAACAAAACTCATTATAGGTTGAAATAGGGTCATACAATTTTAGGACTAAGTCATTGAATATTGTTTTGGAAGTAGTTTTATACTTCTTCCAATCTGCTTTTTTATATATAAACCTATCTACAGGGGGATTTATATGATATTTATCTATAAGTAGTGTAATCTCTGTTATTGTTGGATAGTGATAGCTACCCATGGCGTCATCATGGACAGACCACTCGCATATTGATGCGAGGTTAGCACTAACAAAGCTAACGTCGATTGCTGATGGATTTCGTCTTGGGTTGTTAACAGTTGTAAAACTACCATCGTTCAAAATACATAAATCCAATTCATCAATGATATTAAATAATTCCTGTCCTCTACCTTTAGTAGATAGACAACCAAATGCAATGTGATGTGCATTAAAATCACCACTGACAAAGATAGGCTTTGGAAGATCATCAATTATATTATGTAGTCTGTTGATTCGTATGTGTCCACTAGAAGGAGGACAGTATACACAAAGAATAGTTAAGCTACCATGCACAGTAGACAAAGATAGAGCAACAGTTTGTATGTCTTCATAAAATCTAGTGTTTAAGACTTTGTATTTTAAGTATGGCTTAATCAGTATTGCTACACCATTATGAGCATTATTAGAATTTTTATTGTAAATATTAAATCCAGGTATTCTAAAACTATTGTCCTTAAACCATGTTTCGTTAAGTAAGCAGATGTCAATATTTTGTTTTTCTAAGAATTGGATCAATAAGGGTTTCTTACTTTTAGCACTTTGAATGTTATACTGAGCAATACGTAGCTTAGACAATGTGGGACTTGGATCCATTACTTTAGATTTTTAAGTAAAGTTTCTTTAATATTATTTATAGTGGTAGGAGTATTATCTCCCTTATTGCCTAGTTCCACCAACGTCTGTACTAGGGCCATAAGTACCTCGTTGTTGGAAACAATTTGGGCTTTGATGTCCCTAGGAGGAACATCATTTGGTTTATTTACATTATGTACAGAATTATTTACAGATACAGGCTTTTTTACAGGTGTATGTACAGGCTTATTTACAGATTTATTTACATTGTTAATTGGTTTTATTTTTGGAGGTGAAAGAGGTGGAAACTGAGCATTTTCGTTCATTTGTTCTTTTGTCATTGTAGCACTTGCATAAGTAATCTTATTTTTCTTTTCTAAAATTTTGTTTAACTTAATTGGGCATAATCTAGAAATTGCTAGATGTGGCCCACTGCAATTGACACAGCAGATCTCTGTTGGTTTGTCACACTCTTTATATAAATGCTCACCTCCACAAATGGAACATCTTTGTTTGCCATTACATATTTTGGCAGAATGGTTGAATTTGAAACAACGGAAACATTGCTGTAATGGGGGGACATATTCAAATACTCTATATGAAAATAAGTCATATTGTACATTATCAGGAAGTATATTTGATAGAAAGGTAATGCTAACTGTTTGAAGTGGTACACGTTCTTGCCCAACTTTCTTTGTAAATCTTCGTACTGCAATAATTTCATAGACTGATGAAAGTTTTGTGTATAATTCTTTATTGGAAATGTTTGCTGGTACATATCTAATTATACCTGTTTTTTCAATTTGCGCCGCCGGAATGAACGCTTTAAGACCATGTTTATTAAGGAAAGAAATATTATTAATAAAATTATTTGCAGTATTATACTGCTTAAATATAACTGCTATTTTATTTGCATTAACTCTCTGTATAGCCGTCACCCCTTTTATCTGGTTGGAAAATATGTGGTTAAGGTAGATAGGGCTCTTATTTCCTATCCTGTCC
>JADWQK010000566.1:0-149378 GCA_017933935.1 Sesamia nonagrioides
GATTGGTTTGCACCTTACATAAATAATAATAAAAACAACTTACACAAAAGCCGGTTTCATATGATATTTGAGATATATTGCTGCATATGCCTGCATAATGATTAAAAAGTAAAACTAATAACACAAACTGGTAACTATATGTTCACCAACCAACAACAGCTAAGTAATATTATTTGAGTTATTGTAGCTAATAATAGTTATTGTAGGTAGCGGAATATTTTTGTGAAGTAGTGATTCAGATTCTTTTAAGTCTACCGTCATCTTTTTATAATGACTCTAATATAGAAAAAATCTTAAAAGAAAGTATCATCTTTAAGTTGCAGATCGGTATTTTTAGATATTTTTGTTGTAAGCATTCATAACTCACCAATAAACATTTAAAAAATAATTTTGTAAGTTATTAGATTCGAACTCGAACCACCTTGAACTCCTATCAAGGCGAAAACCGTTAGGCCATTGAAACACTTACTGTAGACGTTGAAATTAGTAAGTAGTACCTAACAATCATAAGCGGGCAGCAAGTGTATGAGCGTGTATCAAACTTTATTATAGAAGAAGGTCGTAACTACAACTAGTATTGCTTGGCCATAGTTTTGTGAGATTGCAACTCGACTTTTGGTCTTGACTGTACCTACTACCTACGCCGAAAGTAACTGCTTTTTATAACAATTTGAAAAGATCTGAAGAAAATGAAAGGATTTAGTCTAAGGCCAAGCCTCAATATTAAAGTAAATGTATTTTTAGCAGAATAGGAAATTACTCTGTCAGTTCATTACGATTTATCGGAACCTCCGAGGTCGACACTGAACAATAACTTCATTGTTTTGAAGTAATGTTTTCTTAAATTCAATTTTGCGCAAGTGAACTTGGCAGCAGGCGTAATTGGTACTTAAAGGCTTTATTCGTGACTATTATGTTAATTAAGTAATTTAAAAGTACGAAGTTTTAAATAATACCTATCTTATAAAGGAAAGTTACACAATAGACTTTGGGGTTTTGATACCTAAAATGTTATATGAAAGGGAATTGTCTGGAAGCCAAATGGAAGAATTAAAAGGGTATGGAACCGGTCTTAACGCTTGATTAAACTCCGACACGGGTACACTCAGGATCTGTTGAAGATTTAGAGACATTGAACATTTTCACCAATTCTTCCTCAGATGGGATCAGGAATTATCACCAAGACGAAACAAAGACGGACGCGGTTTTGTTCTTTTTAGACTTGTATTGTACAGAAATCCGAGATCGAAGTCTAGGTTTTGTAACGAAATGTGTCAATGAGATTGCAAAAACTGATACTTTCAACAGTTAACAAGTAACTGTAAAGGCTTTAAGAGTTAGTTATTGTTAATTTGAAGTGCAATATAATATTTGCAAATTCAGCAACTCGCAGTTGGGAACACAAAGAAGAATCTGACCAGAGGGGTAATTCTCGTAATGATCTTCTGAACTTATTTTCGAATCTGTCAAATAATACTTGATATTTTCCTACATTTTAACGACATTTGTTTGTTGCCGAAATGAGACAGAAAAGATTTTGAACGTTTTAAATTATGGGTATTGGCCCGTAACACTAAAATTAAAGCTAAGTAGCATCTAATCGCACTAATAGTGCTACAGTACTCTAGTAGTACATCTCGGTGGTAGGCCATAACATCGGCTGCCGGCAGAAGTTACCACCCACCAGACAAAGTCTTGCCGCCAAGCAATTCGTCGTGTTCCGGCATGATGTCTGGTAAAGCAGTACGGAGGACGGGTCTGAGCAGTTGTGTTGCGATGTGTGCCGGGTACGATGCGTCAAATGTTGTTGTGCCGGGAGTTTGGACGTGGAGGGTCTCCACATCAATCTCCCTCTGGCGCAGCATCGTTGGTCGTGTTATTGGGTCTAACATTGCACGACCTCGCTCAACTGCCGTCTTCCTTCCTATTCTCTAAGGTTTTTTTGCATCACTGCTTACCATCAGGCGGGATTGCAGTCAAGCGCTAAGTACTATTGTACACACAATAATAATAGCATAATAGTTTTTAATACGAATACTCATAGCACATTAATTTAGATGGTACGTTTCTGAGTATAATCAGGCTACAATGTTCTTAATGCTGGGAAATAGGCCTCGTCGCTGTGACAAAGAATGGGCTAAGCTGGAGAACGTCTTTTCGTCTATGTTTCAGAATCATTCTAATGAGCCCGAATCCTCACGACTTTACGTTATTAAACAGTAATTAGAAGTCACGCAAGTACCTAATTTGTTTTTATATCTCTTTCGTCCTTAACACAGATGCATAAAATTACACTTATGATCTTGATGTGTGTACAATTAGCGTTAATATACTACTCAAGTACTTAACGTAGTATTTGGTGTAAATATGGTGGGTTAAATACTGTCCTGTGGGGCAGTTTTGGCAGGCTGCCAGTAGTGTCGATACCGGTGCATGCAGCAAGCCTTTGCCTTAGTCCAGATATTTTATTTTTGGGTTTTGTATCGATTTATCTTTGTTTGACAATATAGTGGCAAACTCAAACCTAATCTTCTTTTCCTTTACATGGCACAACGAGATAACTTGATGTCCAAAAATACGATAACTAAAAATTGAATACGTTTTTGGAACTCGAACGCTACGGTTTTCATCTTAGTTTTGTGATTTTTCTAACGATCAAGCAACGCACATTTATATGCAAATCTTCCTACATCTGTATTCTTCGCCACATCCACCTATTCGATGCGGTTCATAACATTATCCATGATAATGGCTTTTCAATCAATACCACACGTGCAAATTGCTAAATAATGTGCGAAGTTCGTAAAGATAAAGCTTAATGGGTGGCATTATTCATAATGTGATATCATTTTCGCCATAACGACCACGGAATACTACAATTATTACTGCACGTATGTATTCATGTGTCACATGGGAAATAAGGATAAATACAGTTTATATTGGTTTAACAAAGGATTTTTACTCAAGGAAAGATGTTTGTGATCTGCATGGGCATTTTTTACTGTGCTTAATGGCATCTCCAATAGAACAAGCGTCTCGGAATGGCCGAAAACCCGACCATCATTCTAATCTCACTTTGGTTTTCCAAAGGAGATTTGCAGAGGTCGGATTGTAGTCGCTCAGCATACTAAGTCGAGCACATCCATTTAGATCAAAGCTAAAACCAACATAGTTTGGAAACGGTTAATCAAATGTTGGCCTGCATACAAAGTACGGACGAGCTTGTAGTTGCATAGCTAAGTTGAAATGGGGCTGGGTTACTCACGTTTGTGGGTCACCCGTTGAACTGCGTGATCGAATCAGAAATGAGGAGATCCGCAGAAGAACGAGAGTAACCGACATGGCCCGAAGAATTGTAACACTATAGTGGCAGTGGGCCGGGCACATTGCCCGTAGGACCGATGCCCGATGGCGCCAACGGGCTCTCGAGTGGCGGCCACGCACCGGAAGACGCAGCGTGGGTAGGCCCCCGACAAGTTGGACCGACGACCTAGTAAAGGTCGCGGGAAATAACTGAATGCGGGAGGCGCAGGACCGGTCGCCTTTCGGCTGAAATGATGATGCTGTGGAGATCTGACGCAGCCAGAAGGCGCTAGAACTACAAACTAAAAAGATAACAGGACGAGATGAGCACAACCAAAAAGGAGTAGCCCGCATTAGCTCTGGAACGAAATAATTGAAAAAAAAAAGGGAGGCCCTTGCTCAGCAGTGGGACGATGCAGTTTAGTGTTCCAACCGATATAATCAACAAGCTAGGCAGGTAATTGATAGTTACTACTATATTACGTTCTCTTATAATGAAATCGTGATTAAACAGAACGCAAATGCTTTGTTGGTGTCCGCATCAAACCGTTAGATCTGCAGCTCTAGTTTTTGTTCGCGTATTTGCATATAGAAACTCAGCAGCTGATGGAATGGACAGTCGACAGCGTTACACTAACATCACAGAAAGCCTTTTTTGCACGTTACTTTTTGTGCTTTGCCCGTTAAAAAAGCAATTCTTTTTCAGTTTCCATTTTCCAGTTAGTTTGATGCGAATTTTCAGTTTTACGTACGTTTCAGACTCGAGTACCTACTTAAATCATCATCATCCCAGCGTTAATCCCAGTCGCATCCGAATCCTTTTCAGCTTTGGAGTCTGGGGTCCGCTTTCCCAGTCGAACTGCTGATATGGCTAAACTTCGACATTTTCCGTGAAGCGACTGCCGTTTGACCTCCACAACCCGAAGGCGACATCGAAGCATTGCAGTTAAACCAATTGTTAGATTTTTGAGGGCTCCAACAACCCGTAACGACTGCCTCTAGATGATCGTATGACAACCGGGACCAACGGCTTAACGTGCTTTCCGAGGCACGACCAGACCAGTGCAAATATTCATATTCATGCATACAAATACTTGCACTGTGCGGGGATCGAACCCGCGCCACCTTGAGCAGCGGCCGCGTCCGCTACCGCTACGCCACGGAGGCTGTCGAATACCTACTTAAATAATCTAAGAATTTTACTTAGTTCTCTATTGGTTGACTTCGGACTGCACAAACGTGTAAAGAGTTGTACCTGAAGTATAATAAAAAATCTAGGTGTCGGTAGAAGTATAAGTAGAGGTGCCTATAGTAACTAACAGCCGCTACTTCCAAGTAGATCGTAGGTTCGAACCCAAAGAGAGAATTTATTGTTTAAATTATTTTGTAACCAGAGCTCCCAAATTAGTGAAGGAAACCATCATGAGGCAACTATTATGTTCTAAAACCAGGGATTTTAAGACTGTGACAACTACCAATCTGTACTGGGCCAGCGTGGGGGATTACGCGATTACGATGACGGCCATTCCCTCTCCACTAGATGAGTTCCGCGTCGCAGCAGTGGGAATATTAAAGACTGATTATGCTATATACGCACTTTTTTTTAAGGGTGGAGGGGATTGAATGCACCCGCCATCACAGGGCATTATGAGCATGGGGAACCCGGATTTCCTTCCAGGATTATACTACTAGAGGAAGGGAAGACAGGATGGTTCTCCTACCTTTTTTTTATTCCTATTCGGCTGGCCCGATCTTCTTTATCTTTATTTATTTATATCATATATGTATAGGCACCCTAGGATAGGTATAGTGGTGGTGGCCTAGTGGTTAAAACACCAGCTTCTCAAGTACGAGTGTGCGGGTTCGATTCCAGGTCTGGCAGGTACCAATGTAACTTTTCTAAGTTATATATAAGGCACTTACTAAGTATATCTTGCACACCAATGACTGATTACAAGGTGAAGGAAAACATCTAGAGGAAACCTGGACTTTAAGTCTGAAATCGCCAACCCGCATTGAGCTAGCGTGGTGATTGCGCTCAATCCTTCTCTGTATGAGAGGAAACCTGTGCCCAGCAGTGGGACGATAAAAAAGTTGATGATGATGATAATAGGCACCCTATTAGCGTTGGAACGTATTAACCGTTTATGTATAAAGAACAAATATAACCCACAAAAAAAACCGTGATGTCATCAAAAAGCAGAAACAACACATCAAATAAACCGAGACCTTTTAACGGCAAAAAAATCTAAAATAAGAATTTAAATACAAATCAATTCACACCATATGCCCTTAACAGCGTCGCCTTTCAAATGAAATAAAATGCTTAGCTTGTGTCACGAACTCATTTTTGGCTCGTTAAATTTGTCAGTGAAATAATCTGATTTCGGGCACTTACCGGCCGGCCTGGCACCACGGTCGACTACTTTACTTAATACGCTTAAAACATATTAAATTGTAATACTGTTTCTTTTTCACCGTTTCATTGGGCTATTGTTTCTTACTAATCGCCTCTTTGGTCGATTGGTTGCGATTTTGTTTTGTGACCGTGACTCCAACATTTGTATCCTTACAGTCTGGCCAGAAAATGCGACACAGATGGTAAAGCGCGCTAGTTTATTAAGTGCCTATTTACTTACTTAAAAAAAAAAAACCAGGGCGACTAGGAAGGAAGACGGCAGTTGAGCGAGGTGATGCAATGTTAAACCCAACAACACGATCAACGATGTGGGAAGAGGGAGATTGATCTGGAGACCCTCCACGACCGAACTCCCGACACAACAACATTTGGTGCATCGTACCCGGCACACATCGCAACACGACTGCTCAGACCCGTCCTCCGTACGGCTTCACCAGACATCATGTTGGAACACGACGAATCGCTTGGCGGCAAGACTTTGTCTGGTGGGTGGTAACTTCTGCCGGCAGCCGACATTATGCCAAAAATGTAACCAAAACGATTCTTGTCATCCGCCAGCGTATCTTGAAATTCTGTCACATTATTTGCTGAAGTGGAACCGCCGCCGTGTTAGTGATTTTAAAAGCTGCTACAAGAGAGTTTAAATAATTCAAGTCTCATTAGTAAATTTAGCACACAGGAGGGCACAGCTGTTCTTCCTCTGGCGAATTCCGTACTTATCAAATTATTTTTAGAACTAGCTTTCCGCCGCGGCTTCGCCCGCGTGGAATTCGGTTATATCGCGCTTTTTTTATTTCCCTCGATCTATTTTTTCCAGGATAAAAAAGTACCCTATTAATTAACCCGGACTTCTAACTTTACGTCTGAAAAATTTCAACGCAATCGGTTCAGTAGTTACGGCGTGAAAGCGGAACAAACAAACAAACTCACTTTCCGATTTATATTATTAGTACCTAAGGATTATTATAAATGTAGAGGAACGTTTGATTAATTTTCTTGATTAATAATTAACGTCTTCTCTGTGTGGACAATTCAGTGCTTAATTAATGAAGGCGTTGAAATTTTTGATTGACGTGTTGAATAAATTACTTCGGTTGTTAATCAGGGCAGGGCAGAAAAGGCGATTCAAACGAAGGATAAAAGCAAGTACTTCCTTATTTTGATAAATTCATTACATTAAGAAATACTTAGAATGAATTATTTATTCGTTTAAGTACTAAGTTATAGGGAAGTTTTTATTTCTGAAAAGTCGTAAAAGCGTTACTTGGTTTGAAGATAAAAAAAACATGAATTATCATAAATTATATAGATAAAGGAATAATACCTTTTATTGTCTCATTTCTTCTGGTCATCATCATCATCTCAGCGTTAATCCCAGTCGCATCTAAGGCTTTTTCAGCTTTGGAGTCTGGGGTCTGCTATACCAGTCTAACTGCTGATTTGGCTAAACGTCGATAATTTCTTCTGGTATTGTAATGTACATACGTTCACTTATTATTTGTACTCATACTGATTTCAATTCATTAAGGTGTCAATAAGTCGTCGAAATTCAGCGTTAATGTTGAAAGCTGTGTTCTGTTGATCAGAGTCCTGGTGTAGAGGAAAATGATCAGAACAGCGCCTAATAGTACTAGAATGGATATTATGACCTGTAGAAATAATTATGAGGATAAATAATAAGTGTGCGTACCTATATGTGTACCTATACATATGATGATGATGTCCCCAACCGATTTCGGCCACGGCGACCACTTCGACTCCTAGCCGATGATTTGGCGCTCATGCGCCCGAAGATGGCTTATGTAGCCTATCTTGGCGGCGAAACTTCGTGCACACTGAGGGCACATACATATATGTACATTACATATATGTATGTTCAACCTCAAAGCGGTATTATACATGGTTCTTTTAAATTGGGTTGCTAAACTCTGCATAGGTACGTGTTAAGTGGTGACACAATGGGTAAAGCAGCAGCATAACCTTAAGGAAGACGACAATGAGATAATCGAAGACATGAAGAAGTCTAAACGAAACACCTGCACACATACAAGTGACTGCCTCACAATAGTTCATGGTTTCTTGAACGCAATTGGAGCGTCGAAATCACGATGTCGACTTCAACTGTCGATTTGTCGCCTGTCACTCCAACACGAAGCCTAAACTTGTAAACAAGCCTTATGTGGTAACATTGTCGATGTTACATTTATATCTTCGTGTCAACGTAGAAATTTTAACAACTTGATAAAAAAGAAGCACTCTTTATCAAATACCATGAACTATGAAGAGTATTTGACTTCTAGGATTCGAAAACGATTTTCCCAGAAAAAAGGCACCTACCGCAAGACCAAGGAAATTATATACCATATATATATATACTTAAAACCATACATATAAAGGGTGTATCTGACATCGACGCACAAACGAGTACCATAGATCCAGTACATGATTCTGAACCCCCAGTGGTGAAAATTTTCGTCGGCTTTTTCATGATTTAAAAAAAATAAATGTAGTTTTTTTTTCACTTCTGACCACTCACAATTGCTATACTTTTATAACCCAATAAGATATTAAAGTCAAAATTAAATTATTCGCTAATTACATGAAAAATCGCAATGTAAACAAAACCCGAAAAACGATCTTGTCAGCTGATTTAATAGAGTTCACATCAGGGATCAACGTCATACCTACAAACTCGCACGGCGGCACGCTTGCAACGTTCAAAAGCCGAGCGGACACTTTTTTTAAACAATGTATTTTATAACCGTTCATTAACGACATAAATGACTATCATAATTTTATTAGTGGCATGCGGTCTAGCCTTTTCGCGAAGTTTGCGTTACGATGTCAGATACACCCTGTATTATATTATGTTTATACCGAGTTGTAGTTATCAACAAAGTATTTAAGCCCAGCCTCATCAAATACGTATTCTTAATCACACAATACCCCAAGATTTCAGAAAATAAACACAAGAAAGTAAAAGCTTTAATCGTGAATCTTTAATCTCTATTCAAACTAATATTAGTGCATATATCTATTAAGATGGAACTCTAATGGTGCTTTCTCTATACAAACGTATTCCGCTGTTTTCTTCGTGGATAATTATTTTAGAGCAATTTTTTTTCTACAATTTTACACCGTGATTATACGTGCCCCTATCATTTGATTTTTCCGAAACTTAATTAATAAAAGAAATACGATACTTCAAAATCGCGAAAAATAACCCATTTTTACCGTGATGTTCAGATGACTATTAGACATACGTGATAAGTTTTTGACAAAACAGAAAATAATAGAAGCATATGTATACTTTCCTCTAAATTTTGATATCAAAATAATTGAGATTTGTCGTGTTTTGAAAAAGAAAACAGCGGGATACGAAACGTCTTTTGGTCAACGTTTTTGTAGGTAAAATCAGGCTTAGCTGCAATTGTCCTTTTCGCACTTTACCGGGAGAGGTTGGAAGCAGCGCGACGGCAACAGTTTCTTCAAATACCTATTTTTCAAATTCAGCACTCGAGTCCCCTCTTAAGTTCGCTTTCAGCAGATCAACAAACAAGCCATTTACCTTTAAATGAACATTTAGAACCACTCAAGACGCAAAATACCAGAAATCTTTAAACAAATGTTTCACTCAGAAACTCGTAAAAGTTTAAACATTATTTTTAATGTTGCAAAAGTGATCAATAGCTCGGGAAGAGTCCCGAGAAATAGTTTCATGAGTACTTAGTGTCAGGGGTCGTGGGAAAAACTAAGAGCACATTAACTAACACTTACTAAACTAAAGTTCATTCTTACTCGTGGTTTGTTTTAGTTTTGGAGAAGTTCAAGGGTGGTGGAAATGTACAGTGAAACTCTCTTCCAGATTAAGCATTTTAGCACATTTTTTGATCTGTTCAGGTGTCTCTCAATATGCGCTTTAAACGAGCCGCTGCTTGGCGTTTCGCCTGTAAAATATTTTGAGTGGTTATGGAGTTTATTGTCCAGTCCTCTGAATACGAAAATATTTCTTCAATCAATTCATCATTATCATCAACCTTTTTATCGGCCCACTGCTGGGCACAGGTCCCCTCTCATACAGAGAAGGATTTAGCGTAATCACCACACTTGCCTAATGCGGGTAGGCGATTTCAGACTTAAAGTCCAGGTTTCCTCAAGATGTTTTCCTTCACTTTGTAATCATTGGTGTCCAAGATAAACTTAGAAAATACATGTATAGCTTAGAAAAGTCACATTGGTTGCCTGACCTGGAATCGAACCCGCACACTCATACTTGAGAGGTTGGTTTTTTAACCACTAGGTGACCACGAATTAATTCTATTTTCTTATTTAAATTTCGACATTCAAAAGTGCCATTTAATTATTTAAGTCAGACCATCGATTTGCTACTGTGCAATGCACTTTTAGATTCGCCTTTGGCATTCCCCGTTACTCGTTCTAATGATTGTTAAATGTGCAATACTTAGTTGACTGCGAATTGATGCAAAAATCCGTTAGCCGGAACGATCGCTGTCCGTAAAAAATGACAGTGACAGCTGTGCAAGACAGCTTGTTAAGAAAAGCGATTAAAAGAATTTCCTTAAACGAAGAGACGTAGTTGATTTTCTAATTAGAACAAAAGATGGTTGCAGATCTTGTGAAGATCTAAAGATAAACTGAACTGGGATAAAGTTTGATGACATATGGAAGTAAAAGAAGTACTGCGTCGACCCTAGTTGAAGCTTCAAAGCAAATGACCAGATTCGAACATAACCTTCGATTATGATTTTAATTCTTTTCTTCCCACAATATTTTGGCAATTTTGCTACCACATCCTACACATGTTAGCCACTCCCGGCGTACGCTGTGTGTTTACTCATATATTTCACTTAGCAGTCCCGGCGCAAGTTTTTAATGGGCGTTAAATTTTATACTTAGGCAGTTTCTCCCTCTACTTTGTGCGTGTCTCGGGTTATTATTTTTTTTTTGGCATGTTGTTCTTTTACTGTTTGTTTATCCAGATTAAGGTGTGACGTTTTTTGTTAAGACCTCATATTTATGAAAACCAAAAACCTAGTTCGTTGAGAAGAGAGTTTTATTCTTCTTATTTTAGTGTCGTTGGTACTTTTCATCACTGTTTTTATTCTGATAGGAGCCCCGTGGATAGACCTTCATTGCGGTATTTGTCAGATTATTTATGTTCGAAAAAGGTGTTTGCTCAGCAACGGAAATAACGCAATTAATACTCTTGAACTGTCACAATGAAACCCATTGCTACTGATACTGTGTTAAGCAATTGCCATGCAGGAGCATCGCACTCGCTCTGGGTATTGAGTGACTCAGTAATAGGTACACCACTACGGAAAAATTGTGCACAATTTATCACTCAGCCGGTACTGACTCAGGTTTTTTTGACTTTACAAGTTTCCCACGGGTATATTGGAATCTTGTGATGTCTGTTTGCACTAGTAAAGGAGCTCCTTTGGTTATAAAACACAACACCTACAAATAAAAACAAACCGACAAAGAAATCGAGAAATCTACGCACAGTATCTCACTGACACAGAACCATTCCTATAAAAACTTATAATTACTAGGCGTTACGCGTAACTATGTCCAGCCAACGTGAAGATGGTTATTATTGGAATATATCGCGTGTGTATTGGAAATCCACTGTCGGGAGACATTTAATAATGATGTGCACTAATGCAGTTTTTATTAATGTGGTAACGTGGTTAATCCTACAATTAAGATAGATTAACTTCACAATGATGTGAATAAATATTTAAATATAAATTCGCAGTGTTTTCTGTGTCAACACCAGATTTGGGAGCAGATTGCCCGAGCATGATTTTAGGACTGAAAATAACATAATACTCTTAATTATGTGTGTGTGTGGAACTAAACATGAACTTCAAAAGTAGTCCTTATACTATAACTAACGACATTACAAGTTTCTGAACATATCAAATCGCACACGGGAGAATGGGGTTTGGTATGTAGAAAAAAAAAGAGGTATTATATCAACAGTAGCAGAAGCCGGACTTTAACGGAAGGTCGAGAGAGCTAAACTAGTAATGCTTATGGAAATAAAGAGAAGACAACAAAGAGCTTTAATTCTATCTATTTGCTTACATATTCGCGCGACACAGGCCTCCTCCCAATGAGAGGTAGCAGGCTGGAATCCACGACACGGGTCCAGTGCGGTTTGGTATTTGTCACATGTCTATGAATCTATACTAATATATAAAGCTGAAGAGTTTGTTTGTTTGAACGCGCTAATCCCAGGAACTACGGGTCCGATTTGAAAAATTCTTTTTGCGTTAGATAGTCCATTAATCCAGGAAGGCTTTAGGCTACATAACATCACGCTGCGACCAATAGGAGCGGAGCATAACTAACTCCACGCGAACGAAGTCGCTGGCGGCCGCTAGTTTAGAATATAATGCCGGTTTCCTCACGATATTTCTCTTCACCGTTTAGAGAGCAATGGTGATGGAATTATTTACACAAAATAAAAGGGTAAGGCGGTATGGCCCACTTCCTCTCACCGAGAGGAGGCCTGTGACCCAGTAGTGGGCATATATTTGGCTGATTATGTAAAACGCCTCTTTGGGTTCGAACCTAAACTCGAAAGACGCGTAAGTCTGACGACCAGTCTTGCCAAGGGGTAACGTCTTATTCAGTAACTGGATTGTGGAGGTTAGAAGGGCAGTCGATCCATGTAAAGCACTGGTATGACACTGGCATGTACCACAACCTAGTAGGAAAAAAGCAAGGGCCCAGAGCCCTTCCGGCCGTCTGCAAAGCCATGGTCGGAAGCGAGAGCGCATGGGACGGGGTCGCCTCCTTTTGCGAAGCAGTAATGCAATGAAAGGAGACGGCCGAGAGGGAGAGAGAGACACAGAGCCGGTTGTCGCTGAAAACCAGCGCTGGGCTCTGTTTTGCATAGAGTCTCAGCATAATGCTGAGCGACAGCCGTTTTGCGTGGATGTGACGCATGTTTCCCTCAATTATGTCTTATTTTTAGTGTTTTTGTAAACTTTTGCGTCATGTTTACTGCAAATAAACGTTTTTTCTTTCTTTTCTTTCTTTCTTTCTCCCTTCCCCGCGATGGCGCGGGTTTCGCCGGCTGAGCGCAGGGCTGAGGCCGACCTACTACCTCCATGATAATGGCCGACGGGCGAAGGGTTCGGGGAGTCCAACGTCCGTCACACGGCCGAGTTGACGTTGTGACGCGTTCGCACACGCCATTCAGATGAGGAGGGTAGCCGCTGAGGGCGGCTTGGGAGAACCCGGTACCCCGGAAAGGCAGATGACGAACGCTTAGGTGTTTTTTTAGCCGGTAAGAGACCGGCACACCCCTCGGCGTCCCCGAGCGGAGGATAGTCCATGAGGATTTTTCCACCTTCGAAAATAAAAGTGCCCAGATGATTCAGCACTTGAATAGATCCATTAGACATTTCAATACTTTTTTATTACACGCCCACAAGCCGAAAACGTTAAAGCAGCTCCAAATGGCCATTGGAACGAAACACAATCAGGGCATTCTGACCACAATGACGCCATTATTGGTTAGCTACAACCTACAGCTAACGTCACAATGCTTTATCTAGGATCAGCGGTTTCCCAGCAAAACATGGATAACATTTATTTAGTGACCTTAATTTGCGATTTCATGAAGCTGGAGTTTACTTGAGTAGCGTACGAATTGGCCAAAACGAATGTAACCTAACCCAATAGGTGAAAGGATAGACGTAGATGTGTCAGCTAAAGTGAATTTTAATTGACGTCAAATACAAAATGATGTCATGTCATAGGAGCAATAAACCAGCCCCCTAATCGGCGAACATATTTTTGTCAAATGATTACGACTAGTTGGGATCGTTTAGACCGAACGGACTAATGGGCGATCCAAACGAACCCAACTGATCCCAACTAGTCGCAATCATTTGACAAAAATGTATTCGCCGATTAGGGGACAGAATTACTCCTTATCGATTCAATTTGTCACCCAAAAACTTTTGAATCAGGTTTTTTAATAGTGAACCGTTATCCAATAAGGCACGGAAGAAGAATTTTTAAAACGTTTGAGACAGTATTGGTTGCAGTGCTATCGGAATGGAGTTTTCGCTAAAGAATTTCGCCTCAAGCAATTTCCGTGTCGCATCTAGACCGTTTACGGTAGCGGGGCTTGCGACAATCTTCCATCATTGTAGATGTTCACAAGCATTCAGCCAAAGCTACATTAACAAGCATAGGATTTGAACATATTAAAATTAATAGCAAATGAGAAAAAAAAAATAATGAAATAGAAATCATATTTACAATAATTCGTTACGTACGTTTTATCTTAAGACATGCAACATTTTCAAGTACTAACTTAAAATAATTTATATTAAGTACTTAAACCAGCAGAACTTAGAACAATATTATGAAGTTTTTAACTTTTGCGCAAAAACACAAAAAAGGTAAGTAACAGACAGGATTCATGAACGACTCATTCGAGATAACAAAATAAGATAATATAAAGAGATAACAAACCATCCAAACAGAAATATGATGCTTTCCCAAAAACTTATTGTTTTCCACAATTCCAATTACATGGTAATTTACCCATTTGTACATGAATGGGCCACCCAACTAACAAACAACAAACGTTAACAATTGAATGACCCGTGATGCAACAGTCGTTATCATTACTGCTGCTGCAGTATTGTTATTGTCAACGACCACCATCATTATAAGATCCCCCCTGATTATAACAATGAGAATAAATTGGCGAAATGCAGTGGCTCTTGATATGCTGGTCATTTTAAACACCTGCCCCAGTTCTGCTTGACCTACGATGCCTCCCACGTGTATTTCTGCATCAGGAACATTTTCAATGCCCCAGGGATCGTGATAGGCTGGTTGATGTGCACCGTTTACTGTCGCACTTGGCCTGCTTCGCAGAAACAGAAAACAGAGGTTACATTATCAAGATTGTGCCGATTCTATTCTATTGTTTTCTTGGTTGTGGATTCACATAAGTTTTTTCTGTTTATTTTAATGTGAAAACATTTCGGAATTACTTTTATGATCAGATTGTATCATAGTGATTTTCAAGTCATATCATTTCATCATACTGCGAAGACTGTGCTTTGCGTTTTATTTTTCAGCAACTTAACTCATATCCTTCAGCAGACTAAGTAAAAACAACATTGATAAACGCATTATTTTCATTCAACTAGCATTTCTCCATTTTTATTCGAGTTCACTGACTCGTTTAGCGTATAATTTCCACATGATCGGTTTATTTGTCATGTCGACCTATGAATATGGCTGAGTTTAAATACGACAGCTACTTGCTTAAAACATGACGCAAAAGATCTGGTAAACAATGACCTGGTTACTGTGTGGTAAAATAGGCTTTTGTCTAACGGCCGGTTAGAATCAGATATTCACCATCGAAGTGCGATAATCCCCGATTGATGTGGACATTCCCGTTGACTGTATCGCCGAACACGGTGGTCCCCTAAAGACAGTTGCGGGTATTATACATATAAATCAACACGTTTGGTAGGCAGAATGGTAATTGAAGTTTCAATGGTGGAACCACTTGACACAATGGCTTGACCGACCAATATCATCGCAGGCTCATAGAGGGACTCATTTTGTTAACGCCAGATATGGTGCAACATGTTGTATGATAATTCAAACCGATACCAAAAAAGTCCCTAGTTATTCAACCTCTCTCTTCAATATTGTCAAACCATTCAACTTCTCACCTTCAATGAAGTCATCTTGCCCAAATGAAAGAACAACGTAATACATTGGACAAACAAACTTTACTAAAACTGTCTCTCCATGTAAGGCATGTTCCGCCGTGATGACGGTGGTAAAAGCTGTACCATGATCCGTTCTGAATGACAATGACCGAGATTCCAATCCTTTTCTCCTTTGAGATCATCGTTTCGAAACGATGCACGTTTCAATGTGTCAAACTGCATTTTAGATTTGGAAAAAGCCGGATGAAAATCGAAAGTCCGTGTCAAGACTGGGATATGGCATTGCCCGCTTGTCGGTGGATTGAAAACGGTAATTTTTCATTCAATTGGTTATTTTGTCGTTTCTGAAAGTAGAAGTTCTTATGGTTGAGGAGACAACATTTGCAGCGTTTACACATTTGCGTCGTCTATTGCAAATAGTTTCCGGTAAGTAAATACTTTTCTTCTGATTGATTTCTTAAGATCGTAAACTGGAACGTTAGCCGTCTAGGCTTTTACGTAATCTGAGTTTGTTTTTTATAAGCCAGCGCAATAAAACCTGTAATCGTCTTGTTTTTCTAAGACGGTAAGGTTTAATAGTATTTGCTATTTGTCATCCCTAGTTAACTACTTCCAAAACGATGTTCGCTCTGATTCACTTTTAGCCAGTCATCAATCTTAAAATAGTAACTAGGTCTGCTTGTCTATTCTCAAGATGATCAGTGTTTTCTGCAGTCAGCGTTAATTATCCCAGCAAAGAAAAAAATGGAAAAGCTGCTCAGCTTTTTCTTTTAACAACACTCAAAGCAAAATCTCTTCGTCAAACCGTTACCATTACGACACTGCAGAAAATCTCTACCATATGTCGACACCTAAACGCCGTCGCCATAAAATTGCCATGTCACCATTCCCGAGCCCATGCGCCTGTTTCCTTAGAGAAAAGTACCTAAGATACGTATGTTTTATAGTGCTGTTACGTCACTACGTTCAGACGCTCCAGATGTGTCGATAACATTGTTTGGATACGTATTTATGACGTGGTCGCCGCATGTGTGATCATGCCCTAAAGAATCATAAAGATCGCAGGGGAAAAATTGTGAACGGGGTAGGGCGTTGCCCTCCACATGTTTGGAACAGTTAATTGTATCGAAATTGTGATCTTTTGATGTAGTTCACAGTACTTTTTGTTTAGACTTTGTTAAAGAACAGATTTAAGAAGGAACTCTATTGGCGCTTTCTCTATACAAACGTATTCCGCTGTTTTCATCGTGGATAATGCTTTTAGAGCAACTTTTTTTTCTACAATTTTACACTTACCCCTATCATCTTTTTTTCCGAAACTTAATTAATAAAAGAAATACGATAAATACTTCAAAATCGAGGAAAAATAATCCATTTTTACCGTGATCAATTTTCAGAGGACTTATTCGACAAATGTGATAAGTTTTTGACAAAAATGAAAATAATAGAAGCATAGGTATACTTTTCTTCTAAATTTTGATATTGAGATCTGTCGTGTATTGAAAAAGGAAATGTCAGCGAAATAGGAAACGTCTTTTGATCAACGTTTTTGTAGGTAAAATCAGCCTGAGCTGCAACTGTCCTTTTCGCACTATACCGGGAGAGGTTGGAAGCAGCGCGACGGCAATAGTTTCTTCAAATACCTATTTTTCAAATTCCTCGGCACTAGAGTGCCCTTTTAAGGATAGTTCAATGAAAAGACTGACGTGGGGCGATGAACGATAGTTGAATGAGTATGACAGACCCCATAAATTACTGTCTTGATGTCATTTATTCCATTAACCGTAGGCTTAGTATATATATAATACAGCCGGATGGATAGGATTAAATGGAGTATAAACTGTTCAATTTGATCCGAAGGGATCGATTTCATCACATCACTGGTCGTTAAAATTGAACGTTACTTTTAATAGCAAGTTTTAAGGAACTGATTGTGAAGAACGAAATGGTTTCATATTAAGTTCAATCTACTATGATTACTATCTATACTAATATATAAAGCTGAAGAGTTTGTATGTTTGTGCGCACTAATCTCAGGAACTACTGGTCCGATTTGAAAAATTCTTTTTGCGTTGTATAGCCCATTAATCCAGGAAGGCTTTAGGCTATATAGCATCACGCTGCGACCAATAGGAGCGAAGCATAACTAACTCTACGCGAACGAAGTCGCTGGCGGCCGCTAGTAATATTAATACAACGAGGATACGATGGCGTTAGTTCAATAGAGCGTTTTGTAGATAAGTATTAACAGCGGCGTGGTGCGATCGATCAGATCTATCTACAACTTGGCTCAATTGGTTAAAAGATGGTAGGTATACCATCTTTAAATACCAATAACTCGATGACGGAAGTAAGGAGTACTCTTTGAATTAAGTACTGATCTGATATCGTAAATTATTTCACAAAGTAGGTAAATACTAAATATACTCAACAATGCTGTATGAATAATATACCTAATAATATTTTAAAATAAGAAAATTCACGCGGACTAAGTCGCAGACAAAAGCTAGTCCTTTTTAAAAGCATTAATCTATTTTGAGTCATAGATTGGCAATTGACTACAACACATGCGACGCAAGGAGATTATACCTAATACTCATTACTATTAAATGAATCATTTTTTACCTAACTTATACGTGTACATACCGCTTGCCACAGACAATAATGACGTAAACATAGACATTACTTCAATTTTGGCAGGCTATTTTGATTGTGATGTTTTGTAATCTAAGCAAGATTCAAATATGGAATGATTGAACTGTTACAAATTGATTGAGAAAAGATTGGTTAGTGCTGTAGCCTATAGATGTTTGATTTTCAGGTACATGGTATGTAGGAAATTCCGTTAGAAAACAAATTGCAGTTCATTCATCATCATTTCAGCCGAAAGATGTCCACTGCTGGACATAGGCCTCCCCCAAGGATCTCGACGACGACCGGTCCAGCGCCTCCCGCATCCAACGGTTTCCCGCGACCTTCACCAGGTCGTCGGTCCACCTTGTCGGGGGTCTACCCACGCTGCGTCTTCCGGTGCGTGGTCACCACTCGAGAATCCGTCGGCCGCATCGGGTCTACATTAGCCCTACGGGCGTACCCGCTTATTCATAAACGCTGCTTAAAGTTAACTAGTGATTAACGATTGTTTAAGCATACATTTTAGAGCTTTCATCGTCGCTAATCCTCCTTTATGAATAAACCCCTTAAACACTGTGGTATTTATTCATAAAGGACGATTAAAGTTAAGTAACGTTAAAAGGTCAAAAATATGTATATGGTTAAAAAATCGCTAACGACTAGTTAACTTTAAGCAGCATTTATGAATCAGGGGGAATGTGCCCAGCCCACTGCCACTTAAGTGTTGCAATTCTTCGAACTGTGTCGGTTACTCTCGTTCGTCAGCGGATCTCCGGATCTCCACATTTCTGATTTGATCATGCAGTGAAACCCCAAGCATAGCCTAGTCTCCATTGTCATGGGCAATGGAACAAATTGCTAATTGGTAAGTAAGTAAATTAAATAAATGATTTTTTAAGTGGATGGGCACTGGCAAATTCACCAAGGTGTGGTGTGAAATTTGTTAAAAATATAATTTTTAACTCCTTTGTACAAGCAATTCCATTTCACTCAATTATAATAAAAACATACTTTTAAGTTTTAAGAAAATTGTTGAGCATATCTCATGATAAAGATCTTCAGTAAAATTATTTGTAAAGTATCAAACACCATAGCTATTTATCATAGTTAAATCTCCATTTATGTATTTAATTGGAACTAGTAAATTATGTTTGTTTTGATCTAATTATAACTCTTGAGAGTAACACCCCATATAATGAATGAGAGTGTTAAGAAAAACAACCACATGTATTCTGATGACAGCTCTATTCCAAAGAGGGGGTCTCTTTGGAATGGATTACATATGAAGACTCTTTAGAATGAGAAGAATTATTATTTGAACGATGAATTCATTATTATAAGTTGTTTCTTTTTTTAAATTTTTTATGTCATTTTACAGTTTGATATTTTATAATGTATTGGTTTAAAGTACAGATAAATATGATAATTTAATTAATCCAAGATTTACTTTGTATTTTTATTTGTTATAGTTTGGACGTATGGAGTTTTAAAACTATGGTCTACATTTTAGTAGCTAATATGTAAGTTACAAATTAAGTAAGCACATAAACAATGTAGTCTACAATAACCCCTAAAATGGTTTTGTCAAATTAAAAAAAAAAATTGTAACACACATTATTTTTTAAATTCTAGTTGATGAGACAAATTTAACATTTTACTGTATTGTTTTTCATTTCATCAACATTCAAATCACACCCCTAATAAAAGAAATTTTCTCTTAAATAATTATACCACTTTGTAATGTGTTTAGATGCTCTAGAACTTACCTATTACCCTAAAATGTATTGCCTGGTGACTGGCCATGAAGACTGAAGGACTGTTCCAATCCATCTGCCATTTATTTTTAAGAATTTAACTAATAAAAGGGTTTATAACTACTTAATTTTAATTTATCATATAGTAAGATAGAATACCAGCCTAAATATCCTATGTTAACTTGAGTTTCGACATAAACTAAGTTGTAACCTTTTTTGTAAGTAGTTTAGTTTAGTAGGTTTTACTTTAATTATCTATAATTTAATCGCAATTAAACAAAATATGTACACACCACCATTTATTTTATGATCACTCCTTACAAAAATATTGTTCCAATACCTGTATGTCAATTATTCTATGAAATCATAATGATTTTAACTAGTAACAAGCAATTAAGCACTTAGTCTTATTGTTTACTTAGTTCAAATAAGATTTTTTTATGAATTATACATGTAAACAGTCTTGATACATCCAAACAAATGCATAATAATTAAATTCATTTCCAGTAAGCATTTGCAGCAATTGGCCGGAACTTAAAACAAAATGGGTAATGCAGCTTTATAAACAATAGCCAGAGCTTCTTTTACAAAACCGACTAAGCCAAGCATAGTTACACTAAGAATACCGTTTATTAATGAAATTACGAAGATTAACAACTAAATAACTCGATTTACCTGAATCACATGCTATTATAAACGTGCGACATTGAGTTTTTATAACAATAAGGAACCCAAACTAAGAATAAAAGGGGGTAAATATCGATCATAAACTCACCACAACACGATAAGCCGGCGAACTCGAAGTAATCGTACCAATCTACAGCTTTACGTCACGATTTAACACATAAACGTCCACTAAAAATCACAAACAAACACTTCACTTTGGTTCTCAGCTTTCAAACTTATTATTCCGTACAATTTTCAGTCACTAATTTATGTAAAAAACACTTTCACAGCATTTTCACGATGAATAGGATTCGACAACTGACACATCCACCTTTCATAGAAACGCGGCAACAGACTGCCAGACTGATTCGTCGTTTGGACCATAGACACGAGCTATGTCTGTTATTGACTCCATTACTTTTACTACTAACCGACTAAATTAAAAGTGACATAGATAACGCTACAATCTTGCATGAATGCCGTACTCTCTGTGTGGTCGTATAATATTAGCGCCATCTATCAGCAGGGATAAAAACCTGTAGCGTTTCCAATTCTACGCTATTTCGTGTATAGCGCCATCTTGCAATCGTTGCTAAAATTATTTCTATTGCCATCTGGCGAGTAAAACGAAATGTTTTAAGATTAGTGGTTATATCAACTTGTAGTGTATTGTTATGCATAAATAGTAATAGATGGCGCTTTAGCTAATTAATCTGTTGTACTAGTGGAATCGGTGCATTGTTGTGCAGTCAGGCTATAAAAAAAAACATGGTTCTTTAAAACTCAATAACTTATGATACTTTTATTAAATCCAGCTGAAGGCTACTTTAATTCGTAACGTAGTGAATAATGTAACTTTGACTCTGGACGGACGGTGTGCCTAAAGGACCACCGAGCATGGAGTTGAATTTGAATTCATTTTAAAATTTATTGCCAATTGAAAAAATGCCCAGGGGGTACTACTAATAGGTAGTTCTTAGTACAATATTTAAGTTTTATCTTTTAATTCACATAATATAGACTGTTTTCTAATATAATGGTTACTCTACATATAGCACTAAATAACAATGACATTCCAGATAAACTTAATAAATTCACATTTCGACTTCTAAAAGGAAGCGTTCCCATAGAAAAAGGGCATGGAGATCAGATTTTTTGTGTTGCTTTTTTCAAAGCCATAAACTTTCTGGGAAGAGGTGAGTGGAAAAAAAATCTGGGAGTAGGTTTGTAGCTTGAAATGAACGGTTTTGGTACACTTCCGCCCGATGACCGCTGGCGACGAGGGCATTAGGGTGCGGACAGAGAAATGAAGGAGTCGAACATGAGCATTTTAAGGTACTTACTTACGTAAGATTTTGTTTTCTTAGTCTATAATCTTTTCCAAATAAAAAAACTTTGAAACTTAATGTTTCTGTATACACAAAACATGGAAAAAGTAAAAATGGACGACAATGTTATCACGAAGGTGTACTCCTTCACTTACAGGAGACCACAGCATGCATAAAAGAAATTGTAACTAAGCGAACAAAATTAAAAGTTTAAAATAATAACAATAAAATTAAAATAAAACATATTCGGTAATATAAAGGGTGTATCGACATCGACACACAAACGAGTACCATGGATCCAGTACATGATTCTGAGCCCCCCAGTGATGGAATTTTTCGTCGGCTTTTTCATGATTTAAAAAAAATATATGTAGTTTTTTTCACTTCAGACCGTTCACAATTGCTATACTTTTATAACCCAATAATATTTTAAAGCAAAAATTAAATAATTCGCTAATTACATAAAAAATCGCAATGCAATGCAAACAATACCAGAAAAACTATCTTATCAGCTGATTTAATAGAGTTCACACTAGGGATCAACGTCATACCTACAAACCCGCACGGCGGCACACTTGCAACGTTTAAAAGCCAAGCCGACACTTTTTTTAAACAGTGTGTATTCTGTAACCGTTCATTAACGACATAAATGACTATCATGATTTTATTAGTGGCATGCGGTCTAACCTTTTCGCGAAGTTTGCGTTACGATGTCAGATACACCCTGTATATAAAACAAACTAAATACGTACATAAACAACTTCAAAACCATAATTAAAATAAAAAAAAAACCGATCAACTAGTTATTTCTATGAGACACTTTTTATACTTACTTTGCAAGAGGTTCACAAATGTCTAAGTTGGTTGTCTTGGCTAACTTGTTGTATTGCCTACAAAGTCTTGGCAAGTCTTTTGTTTATTTTATTAAGCAGACAAATTCAAAATTAAGAAGCAATATAATAGAGATATTCTGTAAAATGAACCAGATTGAAATTTAGCATAATTATAGTGTCCAGAGAAATATAATATATGATATCATAGCTACCTACAAACGCTCTCATGCACTGACAGCAGTACAGGCTCCGGCTGCCATGGCGTTGGTTTTGAGCGTCTAGTGCATTCTCAGTTAAATCGGCCGGATTCCCCGATGATTCGAAGATGGATGCGGCGCCAGATTGAATTATAATTGAAGTATACTTATCCTTAGTAATATTATAAATGGGAAAGTGAGGTTGTGTCTCTACGCCGGCGAAGCCGCGGCCGGAAAGCTAGTAAAGAAATAATTAAAGAAAATTCTTGCATTTATTTAGCACAGACTAAAAAAGAAATAAAATAAAAAGTGTAATTTCCTATGTAAGAAATTAGCAGGAAAGTGTGTGAGGACCTTCTAACACAAGAAGTTAAGTAAGTAAGTCAAATTGTGATTGACCCTAAAGATTATACTATAAAGCGGCTCCACAGCTTTATATTCCACAGCGTGAAGAATGTTATTAAGTGGATAAGCAGTAAAAAAACAAAAATATCTCTATCGGCCGCCTTAGACGTGATAATTAGCCGATAGCCAGGTTGGATACATCGTCACGGACAAACACGTTTTTCTAATAGTATTTATAGAAAGCTGTTGGTTTAATACCACTTTTATAATGGTTGGCCCATGGGGTGGCACTTTGTAGGTGTCCATAGGGTTCAGCAGCGGGACTCTGTTACCATCACCACCTCATAGTGAAAATTTTGGTGAAGTGAGCTGACATTATAACAGATGCTAGGGATTGAAACTCACTTTAAGTTCACTCCGATCGTGTGTGGAGTACTACAGCCACATATGGGCTGGCGCTGCAAAATGCCATTTAACAGCTTTAAACTCGGTGGAGAAGCGTGCGAAGAGGCAAATTGGTGATCCAGTTTTGCTTAAGAGCAATCTCTGAAACCTGGAGCTCAGGAGTAGGGTAGCCAGCCTTTCAGTATTCTAAATAGACTACATTAAGAATACAATGTATATCTGGCATTTGCTACTTATGCAAGAAATATGGCATAAAACCAAATTGCCTGGGATACCCTAGAGCCTCGATGACCTCCGGCGGCAAGTCGCTGCGCTGAGCGAGCAGCAGCAGTGACACACGCCCGCCGAAGCCGCTTCCGAAGTGGCCCCGGCTTCCGCACCAAGACCGGTACGTACGGACGATGAGTTGAGCACATCGTGCCTTGAGCGCATTGTCCGTATGTGCATGCTCCAGTGCGCATTCCCGGCGCCTCCCTGAGGAAAACCTCCGCCCGCCCCTAGCGGCCGACAAACGGCGGAGGGCTAAGGGGACGCCGGGAACTGCGCCTCAGCGAGCTCCAGAGAGCGAGCAGCCCACGACTGCCGGGTCTAAGGGCGACAGTCGTGGGTCGCAAGAAGGCCCGCAAGGCCGCAGCCGCAGGCCTGGGATAGGCTCTCAATAAACTAGTGCGCTTAACCATCAACGATTGCGTCACTGCTTACCATCAGACGGGATTGCGGTCAAGCGCTAGTTTATAATTTATAAAAAATTAAAAAAAAAAACTGTTATAAAGTTACTAGAGGAAAAGTAAAACACACACCCGCAGGTATGTGTATATGTATATGTAATAAATTATTGAGTATTGAGCATTGAGTATATAATTATCATCATTTTTATTGTTGATGGCTAAAATGTGGGGATCCTCCACATTTTAGCTTGAAAGAGGCTGTCCATTTTTTATATATTTGGAAAGATTAGGGAATAATTATGAATAGCAGCAGTGATAGCCTACTGGCCTGATAGCCTATCGGCCACGACTTTCAAGTTGTATGTAGAGACACGATAAAAGTATCGATACTTTATGGTATCGAGTACATTTCTTTCGATACCGATACTTTTGTATTCGATACTTTTACTTAACAAGTACTTTTGATCAGGTATCGTATCGAATAAATCCCATTGCCGGTAGGTTACCGGATTCACATTTCACTTGTTTGATTCTAACTCGTTTCTTCATTTTTTATTGATTCCTGCAACTTCAGCGCACTTAGAAAGATTGTTTTTGAAAACTGGAAATACCGTCGACAGCGACAGATCAAGCTATCTAAAACTGACAAATATTGCCAGTCAACCATGAACTTTACTATGATACATTAGCGATGAAGTTGAAAATCTAATAAATGTAGCAGCTTGATGTGCTGTCTTCTGTAGGTACAATTACTAAAACCCGTAACGGCCTATCGCTAAAAAAGCTGGACAAGCTTCTTTTCTTGAGCGATTATACCAAGAAGGAATGGGATACATAATATTTTAGATTTAAAAAAGGTGACTTTTTACGTACTGGTTGCTTTTATTTGTCTAATATTTACGTACGGACGACAGCAAGTCAAGCTACCCGAAACTGTCAAATAGTCCCAATCAACATTGAGCCATAATGCTTTAGAGATAATTATCAAATTCTAATAAAGAAATCTGACAGATTGTGTGTGGTAGCTTGATGTCCTTTCGTCTGTACCATTTGTTATTTTTTCATTTTGTCTAACTGAATGTAGGTAACAGACGATACTTGCTAACATTGATAAACTAAAGTATGGCGTAGGCCCTGCCTGAGGAAAGAACTCTGTACTTTGAGATGTCGATACTTTTGTGTCGATTCTTTTACGAGCACAGTATCGATACTTTCTCTTCGATACCGTGTCCCTACACACTGCACTAGTGAAGTTGTATGCGAGAGAATGAAAACGAGAGATGCTAAAATCTTCGAAGACATGTGTAATCTACCAACCGACACTGAGCCGCGTGGTAAATTACGGCACATTCCCTCTCATTGAAAGGGCCTCTTAGTCCCAGGAGTGGGGACATTGTAGGCTGATTATGTAGGCAATCATTTCGCATCAATGGGGAAGAAAACGCAAAGCTATTTGCAGATGTCGCTGATGGCGTTTGACTCATAACAATATTAGCTGTTAGCCGTATCACGTTTTATGTTGAGTTTTTTTTGTGTTTGACGAGTTTTTTTAGGTAAAGCAGAGTAATGTATTGTACATGGACTGGTTCAAGTTAAAAAAGGAGTTAAATAAAGTCTAGAGGAGCTTCAGTAAAAGGACGAAAAGCTGATCTAATTACCAGGCAAATAACAATGCCCAGACTTTAAACTGAATGCAGACTTATTAGTGTTTTAAGTTACATTAATTTTGTATTAGGTTTAATGTTTCTTTAGTTATATTTAAGTAAATATTAATGTACTTATTATTGCCATATTTTGAAAGTTTCAACCTTATTAATCTAAAATTATTATCCAGACTTGAATCGTATGACCGAAATTTTAACTTCGAGGTTCTTTAAGAACAAGAAATTCAAGAGAAAAAAATTGATTTACCGCCCCTTGAAAGCTATAGAGACATCAACATAATCTTTACTGAAATCTATTTATATATTCTGTTCTAAATTGAAATGCATATCTTTAGGGAAAGAGTGATTTCCATTATTATTGCAACAAATTGCTACACAACGCGGCATTGTTTTAATTTTTTCTAAACAACGTAAACTCGAACAAATTACAATGGGTTTTGACAGTTTATTTGGGTCATACTATATCAGCGCCTCTAGTGGCGAGATTTGTCAGTTTTTTTCCCCACTGATTTATTACTTTATATAACCATGAATTCTGCAAGCATACAGAAGGTCAAGCAATTATAGTAGTTATCATCCGTGGATGCGCGTAGTGGGCTTTACCTAGTAGATATAAACAGTCAAGCACACTCTCGCAAGCGTCCTGTAGGCCTAGTATGAGTTTTCATTACGAGATTCGATCGTCGATGTCGAGCGCTTTTGGCGCTCTCATTGGTTAAGAGTTCTTACAACCATGAAGCGGGCCAATTGATGAGTCAAACGCGCTTGATATCGACGATCGAGCTTCGTAATGAAAACTCATGCTAGGCCTACTGCTCCGCTTAAAGGAAACTGCAGAAACAGGCATAGTTCATGCGTACTTCAGAAACTACAGTCGACTGCACTTGGCATAAATTGATCTAGAACTGTGTTAATTAATATAATAAGAAACCAGGTTAAACTGGCTCTGTTATAATCAAACATCATTTATCCAAATAGGGCTGAAAATAAGCACTTTTTGACTGTCAAACATTCTTTAAAAATGGCGCCCCTTCACCACCTCCTAGTCGCTAGGACCTAGTGCATTCAGTCGGAAGAAGAAGTAGCGCAAAAGAGCCCCAGTAGGAAAGCTGTCTGTTACTTCTGACCAGCTATCAACTTAAGAACTCTAATCCCAAAAGGATGGAGACTTAGTTCAGTACCTAAATCATAACTTCCAGTTTCAATTTATGTTACAAGCTGATACATGAGATAGCTAAAGACGATCATAATCTTCGCCTTCATACATGACGGTAACAAAATGTACTAAACAAACTGTCTCTTAACTTTGTGACACGTTGGAGATTGTTTCATGAGACAAGAGGCTGGGACTGTCATGAGCAGTGAAGATGTTATGGAGATCTTTATCTTACTAGTTATTAATATGCTTAGTAGTAGGTACTTTGATTTTGACTAAAGATGTCCACTGAAGCTGCCAGCAAAACCATGCCCACTCTGTTATAATAACAGTGAAGTTTTTTTTAATAATTATAAACTAGTGCTTGATTGCAATCCCACCTGATGGTAAGCAGTGATGCAATCGTTGATAGTAAAGCGCACTAGTTTATTAAGCCTATTCACTTAAGAAACTTAGGAACCCACCAGTGATGGGCCCGCCAAGGGGAGCGGCTCTACCGGAGGAGGAAGCTCCTCCTCCTCCGGTTTCAGAGGAAGAATTTGGCGCGGCGACTCTTCGTCTCCGCGCCAAAAAGACGGCTCCCGGCCCGGACGGGGTCCCCGCACGGGTGGTGGCCATTGCGGCCACCGAAATGGAGGGCAGGTTCCGGGACCTCTTCAGCGCGTGCTTCGCGTTGGGGAGGTTCCCGAAACCATGGCGGGATGGCCAACTGTGCCTCCTCCGGAAGGAAGGGCGGCCGGCGACTCCCCCTCGGCTTATCGGCCCATCGTTTTGCTCGATGAGGTCGGTAAAATGTTCGAGGGGATTATCGCCGGCCGTCTCAAGCGGCATCTGCGGAGCGTGGGACCGGATCTGTCGGACGCCCAGTTCGGATTTCGAGCTGGTCGTTCGACAGTGGACGCCCTGGCCCGTCTAAAGGGCCAGGTGACAGAGGCGGTGGGAGTGGGGGATGGAGTGTTGGCTGTGTCATTCGACATTGCCAACGCCTTCAATTCCATCCCCCACTCCACCATCCTGGAAGCGCTCCGGTACCACGGAGTGCCCCTGTATTTACGGGGCCTCCTGGCCAGCTACTTGGAGGACCGTGCTGTCCTCCTCGTAGACGGGGCTGGCCAGCTCCGGCGATACGCTGTTGGAGCCGGCGTTCCACAGGGGTCTGTTTTAGGGCCTCTTCTGTGGAACGTCGGTTATGACTGGCTCCTGCGGGGAACCCTCCTTCGAGGCACGAGTGTCATCTGCTATGCAGATGACACTCGGCGCCCACTGCGGCACTCACCCGGCGGGCGGATCCTTGGTGGCGGGAAGGATCCGCCACCTGGGCTTGAGGGTGGCGCTGCACAAAACGGAGGCCGTGTTCTTTCATGGCCCCCGGCAGCGCCCCCCACCTGACGCCCACATTTTTGTGGAGGGCGTCAGGATCAGGGTCGAGGCCCAGATGAAGTATCTGGGCCTCACGTTGGACAGCAGGTGGCGCTTCGGCCCGCATTTCAGCGGGCTGTCGACGCGCCTGCTGAAGGCTGCGGGAGCCCTCTCGTGGCTGATGCCAAACCTGGGGGGGGGCCAGCATGCGGTGCCGGCGTCTATACGCTGGCATACTGCGGAGTATGGCCCTTTATGGGGCCCCTATTTGGGCGGACTCCATCCATAGGAGGGAGAACCTCACCGCCCTTCGGACGCCCCAAAGGGCCATCGCCCAGCGGGCATCGCGGGCCTACCGCACGGTGGGCTTCGCAGCGGCGTGCGCTCTGGCGGGCACCCCGCCTTGGGAGCTCGAGGCGTGGGTGCTCGCCAGAGTGTACGAGTGGACGGCGGGGCGCAGGGCGCTGGGCGAGCGTCCGGCCCCAGAAGTGAGGGAAGCCGTCCGCCGGGAGGCGAGGGACGCCATCGTCCAGCATTGGACGCGGGACCTCGCCTCCGCGGTGTTCGGCCGCCGTACCCTCGACGCCATCGGGCCGGTCCTGAAGGACTGGCTCGACAGGCGTCACGGGTTCCTCTCCTTCCGTTTAGTGCAGGTACTCTCCGGTCACGGCTGCTTCGGCAGGTACCTGCACCGGATAGGACGAGAGGAGACACCGTCGTGCCACGGTTGTGGCGCGGCGGAGGACACGGCGGAACATACCCTCGCGGTGTGCCCGTCGTGGGCCGTGACGCGCCGCGATCTTGTCACGGCGGTTGGAGGGAACCTCTCGCTGCCCGCCTGGGGAGCCTGGGCCTGGGGAGCGAGGAGGCCTGGGCGGCGATGGCCTCCTTCTGCGAGGTCGTGATGTCGCAGAAGGAGGCTGCGGAGCGCGAGCGGGAGGAGGATCCCCTCGCTCCGGCGCTCCGCAGGCGGCGTAGGGGCAGGAGAAGGCGGGACTTTGCCCGCTTTCTCCCCCCCTGAGGTGAGCGGCGGGCGTGAGGCACGGGAAAGGTGCCGACGCCCGCCTTATATCGCTCACCATGCGGGAGCCACGGCCCCACGGCGCCTTGCTAGGCGGGTTTCGCCGGCGGGGGAGAGGTAGCTTAGGCTGTGCTAGTTTCCCACTCCCCCGCCACTATGGCGATACCGGAGTGCCGCTGTGAGTTTAGTGGGTATTCCCGGCTTCGGCTGGGCGAGTCCCACACACGCCCTTCGGGGTACGGTGCGTAAAGGCATTCCCACAGCGTCAAAAAAAAAAAAAGGTGATGCAATGTTAAACCCAACAACACGACCAACGATGCTGCGCCAGAGGGAGATTGATCTGGAGACCCTCTACGACCAAAATCCCGCTCAGACCCGTCCTCCGTACGGCTTCACCAGACATCATGCCGAACATGACAAGAACACGACGAATCGCTTGGCGGCAAGACTTTATCTGGTGGGTGGTAACTTCAAATTCTTCTTCTAAATACATCAACAAGCGTGTAACTTAGTTTTGCATACGATCGGTATACACCTGAACCATGAAATCTGTTTACAGCTCATCATCGTCAACAGCCTCTGCTCGTCCACTGCTGGACATAAGCCTCCTCCATGGCACGCCAACAAGTTCGGTCCTGAGCAGTTCTCCGCCAGCTATAGGTATATAAACTAGTGGTTGAGTGCAATTGCACCAGATGGTAAGCAGTGATGCAATCGTTGATGGTAAAGCGCGCTAGTTTATTAAAAGCCTGTTCACTCAGAAAAACTGAGTGAATAGGAAGGAAGACGGCAATTAAACCCAGCAACACGACCAACGCCAGGGGGAGATTGATCTGGAGACCTCCAGATCAATTCAATAACACGACCAACGATGCTGGGCCAGAGGGAAATTGATCTGGAGACCCTCCAAGACCAAACTCCTGAGACAACAACCGCCAAAAGCACAAATGCGCCAAAGCACATCTTACCCGGCACACATCGCAACTCAACTGCTCAGACCCGTTCTCCATACGGCTTCACCAGACATCATGCCGGAACGCGACGAAGTGCTTGGCGGCAAACTTTATCTGGTGGGTGGTAACTTCTACCGGCAGCCTTGTTTATATGTAGGTACGTATTTATTTAAGTATAATTATGTTTTTTTTTTTAGATTATAAGTGTTGTTTGGTGTTTTGTATTTGTTGTTGTTGTGTTATGTTTGTTGTTTGCTTTGTTTTTTTTTTAATTATTATTTAAAATTATTACTTTTATACTTATCACATTCATATTTTTCCTCCTTGTTCTTACAAACTATTGTCTACATTTCAATTTTATTTACTTCTTCTTACGCAGGTCTGCTGAAAGAAATCAGCACCTTTTTATTCAGTTCTTTATTTTGTCATAAATCCTTATGTATTTTATTGTGTGTACATAAATAATATAAAGACGCTTTTGGCTTTTTTTCTTTGCGGTATGGAATAATAAAATGGGGAAATAGTACTGACTTCAATAGAGCATTTATTGCGCAAAAGAAATGTATACGAGCCATATAGGTACGGGATTTCATCCGAGGAATCCTGTAAACCAATATTTAAAAAGCTTGGTTTGCTACTATTGCCTTCAATATATGTGTATGAAGTATGTATGTTTGTGCAGAAATATAAAGAACTGTTCAAAACAGCGGAAGAAGTATGTTCACGAAGTCGGCGTGACCTACATAGACTAGTTCTAGATGATCTGCCTAGAAGTGCTAAATACAATAAAAACTGTGTGGCTATGTGTGTACGTATATAAAACAAATTACCAATTGCACTAAAGGAACTAAATGACAGACTATTTAATATTAAATTGTATAACTGGCTAAATGAAAATGTTGTTTATACTGTTAACGAATTTTTGGACCATAAACTGTAATATTTCATCATAATTTTGCATGCTTAATTTTAAGCAAACCATGAGCGCATTTCATATTTTAACAGCCTTGTATACCATTTTTTCGCAAATAAATATTATTATTATCAAACTGTTAGCAGAGACGTGCAATAAAGATGACATGGCTAGAAAGGACGCTACTGAGATGACGACTGTATAGAGACAGGAGGAACAGGCTGTAATGTACACTTATCCTCATCATCATTATTTCAGCTGAAAGACGTCCACTGCTGGACATAGGCCTCCCCCAAGGATCTCCACGACGACCGGTCCTGCGCCTCCCGCTTCCACCTTGTCAGGGGCCTACCCGCGGTGCGTCATCCGGTATACTCATCCTACTAATATTGTAAATGCGAAAGTTTGTGATTAAGCCTGGAAGCTTGATACTCTTTCACGCAAAAACTACGGCACGGATTTGGAAGAAATTTTTTCGCGATCAAAACTTAGGCGGGTAATACTGCGGCCCGCGGGGGCAGCTAATCTTACGGACGGACGACGGGTATAATGTCTGGTGGTCTAGTGCCAGATGATCGATGTCTTAATTTGTTAGTTGATTAGAAAAAACTCTTCCGCTTGCTTCTCTTCTCTTGATTTTGCATGACGGCAGTGCCTAATCCGCAATTTGCGATATGAAACCTTAATGACTTCGGTTAGAAAATCTGTACCGATATAACCCGCATGGGGTTATAGGGACTCCAAACACAAACGATGGGCTGAAAGAAAGAAGACGCCAATAGGTGAAGCTAAATAAAACTATCAACCTTAAACCAACTATCAAGTTAATTCAAGGTTGATGAAGAACAAGATGCGATCCGCCTTTATTTCCTCAATCCTAAGTATGGATCTCCGCTGCCCTGGGGTGGACGGCGGGAACTGTCTGACTCTTACTGACTAAAAACCACACCGGTGTTCCAACTTACATCGCGAAAACCAACGATGTCTCCGCAACAGATATGCTGCGTCAAGTGCAGTCAGTGAGCTGATCTGTATATACAATATGTAAAGAAAACCCTGTCCGATCCGTGAAGGTATTGTTAGGTATCGATAACTGATTCTACTAATGCCCACAAAGACAGGCAAAACTTAAAAAAAAAATCCCCCTAAAAAAATAAATATTATTTCGCAAAAAGAGGTAACTTAATACATGTGCGGTAAACAACCCCTTCCGCGGGCGGCGGGGGGCAGGGCACGCGGCACCTGTGACATGGTCGCGTCGCTATTCGCTTATAATAATACCGGTATTGTTTTTAAAAATTACCAAATTTCGGGGAAATTGGAATTAATTCCCGGGAAAAAAGGATTATTTCAAAATTCATTAGTACTGTTACTATGATGATTATGTAAAATTTTGTATCATATTTGGTCAAGTGTTTACCTAACCTTTACTATCCTTACGGGTCGGACAGGGTTTTCTTAACATATTGTATAAGTTAATATACAAGCAATCAGTCTGTAACTGTATCGATTATGGGAGCGTACAAAGAAGGTACTAAATGTGTTTGCCTCGTAGTTCAAACGTAGCGGTTTCAATATTACATTACTACGCAAACGTTTCAATAGAGCTACCGTAGTGCTACGCACATTATACTAGTATCTATGCGGTCGTAAAGGTATGTCGAGGTTAAGAAAGCATATTTTTTAGAGCTGCTGCGAAATTTCGTAAGACATTTCCAATGGCAATGCCATTCATTTTGACACTTAAACAAGATTAATTACGCGTTATTTAGGTCGTCGAAGAGACATGTTATTCAGATATTTATATTTTGTGCCACAATTGATTAGGAATTTCCTTCATAATTTTATAAATTTTAATTGTTCATAGTGCTGTGACCAATATTTCTACGAGTTTTTGATTCATGAAGTATTTTCACATGTCTGGCTTTCCACAAGACCGGTCATTGTGGAAAGCCTTTTGAAAGCCCTTGTCCAGCAGTGGACTTCGATAGGCTGAAGAAGAAGAATAAATGAATTTAATGCCTCCCAACCAGGGGCATTCTAAAACTAAGCGACTACACGCTAAGGGCACCCCCTGTGTGGTACGAATCTCGGCTTAGGGGGTCGCTGGAGAGAACAGCAAGGGACGGCTGGATCGAAGTTTTTCGAGCAATCCACAAAATCGCAACTTTTTATACGCTTGACTACGTTGTATATATGTGTCTTTTATTTTGTAATGCGCGTTTTTTTTGTGCGAAATATATCATATTCCATTTTCCTTCGAACGTGAATCTGCACGAGTCTCAATAGTTTTTAGGGTTCCGTACCTAAAAGATAAAACGGAACTATTCATGAGACGTCGCTGTCTCTCTGCCCGTCCGTCTGTCATCAGTGTGGCTACCATGAGTTTTCATTACGAGACTCGATCTCGATCTCGTGCTCTCATTGGTTGAGAGTTCTTACAACCTTGAAGCGTGACAATCGATGAGTCAAACGCGCTCGATATCGACGATCGAGTCTCGTAATGAAAACTCATAGTAGCCACACAGGCTGTATCTCACGAACCGAAAAATTAATAATCTCTGAAAATTAAATTTCAGTTGAAATTTTCAGAGATTATGTATTTTTGTTGCCGCTATAACAACAAATATTAAAAATAAAAATAAAAAAGTATTTAAAGGGGGCCCCCATACAACAAACGTGATGTTTTTGCCATTTTTAAAGATAATGGTACGGAACCCTTCGTGCGCGAGTCTACTCACACTTGGGTGGTTTTTGTTAATTTTATTTATGTAACTAGCTTTCCGCCCGCAGCTTCGCCAGCGTGGAATTCGGTTATATCGCGCTTTTTAGATTTCCCTCGGGAATATCAAACTTTCCGGGATAAAAAGTAGCCTATGTTCTTTCTCAGGGTCTAAAGATTGTCTGTGCCAAATTTCACCAAAATCGGTTGAGAGATTTAAGCGGCAAAGCGTAACAGACAGACAGACAGAGTTACTTTCGCATTTATAATATTAGTATGGAAGTATGGATTTCGGAATTCAAATGGTTAAGCTATTGGTTATTCAGAACATAAGTTACTTAATAGAAGTACGTTTGTTTCCAATGAATGTCCTGTTTCAGTTCAATAGTAGGTCTAGGTACCTACCTCAATAATCGTGATTTCACCGGGCCAGGCCGCCAGGCATACAGTGTCTACAGACCTTAGTAAGTATATCTAAGAGAGCACGAAGATCTACTTATGAAGCTATGACTCAAAAGCAAACCGGAAGAATTTTGCGCAAAATGTCAAAAGTCAAGCTTGTTTGAGGTAAGGGTTTATACATACATCCATATAATATGGTGGATATAGTCTATACCAAAAGTGGCTGACTTAAGTGTTAACAAACTTTGCCAAGAAACTGCTAAATAATTACAGCTGCACAAGTCGATCGAGTTAAGTGGGAACTCTAGTGGTGCTTTCTCTATACAAACGTATTCCGCTGTTTTCTTCGTAGATAATGCTTTTAGAGCAATCATTTTTTTCCCTAATTTTACACCGTGATTATACGTGCCCGTATCATTTGATTTTTTCCGAACTTTAATTAATAAAAGAAATACGATATTTCAAAATCTCGAAAAATAATCCATTTTTACCGCGATGTTCAGAACGGTGCGATGTTGAGTTCAGACGACTATTAGGCAAATGTGAAAAGTTTTTGACAAAAAAGAAATTAATAGAAGCAAAGTATACCTTTGAAGGCTTTAGGCTATTTAACATCACGCTGCAACCAATAGGAGCAGGGCACATAAAAAAAGCGCGTGAAACCGTGTTGCGCAGCTAGTCAAATATAAACACAAAAAGTCACAAATACAAACCAGCACCCAGACGTTACTTTGTGCAAACAAGTGGATCAGCCATTTGTTTACATTTTCACCCGATATTTTTGGCACAGACCATACATGGTAGATATGATATGAGTATTTCGAGAGTAAAACCACAGACACAGTTGTTCAGGCAATTTAATTTGAATTCTTAATAAGTGAACTATGAATAAGCAACTACACTAAAATACGTGTGGTGTTTATTGGCGCCAATTCCTTTGTTCGCAAACTAAAATAAATAATAGTCCATCTTTTTAACGGACTTCAAAAAGGAGGAGGTTACTCAATTCGACCGTATATATGCTTTTTTTTATGTTTGTTCGCGCATAACTTCGTCGTTTATGAACCGATTTTGATTATTCTTTTTCTGTTGGAAAGAAGCGTTCCCAAGGTGGTCCCATGATAAGGATATCAGGGTTTGATGGTGGAAGACCAGAGAAAACAAGGGAAACTTTCAAAAATTGCAGGGGTGACTAGTGCATTTCTTAGCATTTTCATTAAGTATTTTAAAGCACTACAATTTATTAAAGGTCTGGAGTAGATATGATGATGGAGCCGGGAGACAGTCGAAGGAACTCCTCAACAATTCACAGCAGCTACCTTCAAAATTATTAATTGCTTGAATAATTTGTATTGACAAGAACCTTACACCTAGGTGGTGACTGTCATTAGGGTGTGATGACAAAGGTCAGTTCAGGAAACTCCTAAACGATTTACAGTAGCTACCTTGTATTTGGACTAAATCCATTTATATTGATGAGACCTTTGCATCCATTGGATTAAAATAATGGTCTGCAGTAAATTTGATAATGAAGGCTGAGGGAATACTTACGGGTAAAAATTAAAGTAAACAAAATTACGTCGTTTCCCAACTATATTTGCATCAGCTTCCAGTCTGACCGGATGCAACTGAATACATAGTACTTTTAACAACTAAAAAGTGTAAAATAAAAACTTTTTTACAAAAAAACAACCGACTTCCAAAAACCACTACAAAGGGAAAAATAACTAATTTCGGAAGTCGGTGTCAAAAATAAATATACAAAACCAAAGACACCGACTTCCGAAATTAGTTATTTTTCCCTTTGTAATGGTTTTTGGAAGTCGGTTGTTTTTTTATTTTTTGCTAGCTTTCCGCCCGCGGCTTCGCCCGCGTGGAGTTCGGTTATATCGCGCTTTTTAGATTTCCCTCGGGAACATCAAATTTTTCCGGGATAAAAGGTAGCCTATGTTCTTTCTCAGGGTCTAAAGATTGTCTGTGCCAAATTTCATCAAAATCGGTTGAGAGGTTTAAGCGGGAAAGCGTAACAGACAGACAGACAGACAGACCGACAGACAGAGTTACTTTCGCATTTATAATATTAGTATGGATTCAATAAGAAATGGACATCAATTTAGTCCTGTTAAATTCAGATAACCGCGATACGTGATTATTAAAATAGCGACTAAAATACGTCAGGCGCAGACTAATTTGACAGGACTAGACTAAATGTTCTGTCCCTTTCTTATTGAAGCAGAAATAAAAACATGCACTGAGCCTAAAGGAAGGATATTTCTTATTCGACACTAAAGATAATGCTAATAATTTACTTAGGTAAATGTTGGTGAGTTGTAAAAATGAAAGCTCTTGGCGCCGATTCATTTGTTCACAAACTAATCTAATTAAAAAAATGTATATACACAACGTGTAATATAAAGGGTATATACATAACAAAGGCATGGCATCTTTACATGATATCAAACGATATTGGAAGGGTTTTTTAATCCTATCTCTTTATGTTAGGAAGTTATGAGGAAAAACACCGCCTGTGATAGGCTACTATATCATATATATCTCTGTGCGACTAGTATAGTCGCACAGAGATATTGAAGACATTTATCGGATTTTGGCAAGTAACGTGACGGGTAACGAGTAGTTATTAACGTATGTTGTGTGCTGCCATGTTTGTTCTGATTTGATTTTAAGAAACACACGAAACTGAAAATTTGGTACCAATTTTTTGAGTATTTTATTTTGATTTGAAACCCTACCGATATCGTTTGATATCATCTAAATATGCCATGCCCTTGGTATGTATATACCCTTTTTGTTACACGTTGTATATATTTATTAGGCTTACACTCGGTTAAAATTACAAGAAATGGCATACAGTTAAAACAGCAGAACAGGTTTTCATTTAGTTTGAACTAGCTTTCCGCCCGCGGCTTCGCCCGCGTGGAGTTCGGTTATATCGCGCTTTTTAGGTTTTCTTCGGGAACATCCAATTTTTCCGGGATAAAAGGTAGCCTATGTTCTTCCTCAGGGTCTAAAGATTGTCTGTGCATTTGGCACTAATCTAATCAAAATCGGTTGAGAGGTTTAAGCGGGAAAGCGTAACAGACAGACAGACAGACAGAGTTACTTTCGCATATGGATTAACAGTGGGTCCCAAACTAGACGCAGCCTGTATCGTGGTGGTAAAAATGACATGACAGGTCTAAACTAACATTTTGTCTTCTGAGGCCAGTGCTACTGATGGTGTTTAACGCTATTCTGGATGTTTCAGCTATGAATATATGTCGACTGCATCATAATTCAACTAAAGTTAGTTTTTTAATAGAATCATCATTTCAGCGTTAATCCCAGTCGCATCAAAATCAAAATCAAAGCATTTATTTCAAATAAACCAGTTACAGGCACTTTTGAATTGTCAGAAGGTCGGTCAGTCAATAAGATGAAGCTAGTCGCCCATTCCAAAGAGTAGGTACCTATGGAGAAGAACGGGCAAGAAATTCCATGGACACTCTTTTAAATTTTCAAGCTATTGTTACAAATATTTGATTACATCATTCATGTTGAAATCAACCGTGTGAGAACGATGCAGAAATATATTGTACGCTGAGAGCGTCCATTATGGAAAACACACAAAAAGCTTTCGCATCCGAAGCTTTTTCAGCTTTAGAGCCTGGGGTCCACTTTACCAGTCTAAGGTGCGTATTCCAGAAGGAAACTTCAGCATTGATAGAGATCAATGGTTAAGTTTCCTTCTGGAATACGCACCTTAGACTGGTAAGTAATGTTTAAGCAGAGGCTTAAACATTACTTAAAACTAGTTTCAACCAATCAAATGGCTTGAAACGAGACTTAAGTAAAGCTTGAGTTTTGAGTGACGTTCTGTAATACGGACCTAAGTGCTGATTTTGGCTTAACTTCGATAGAGTTTTTTAACAGAATATTCTTAGTTTATTCCAATCTGTCCATTCCTAAGTCTATACTTTCTTTATATTATGTGCGTCTCACCATCCAATACGCCGATAATGAACAACAAGTGGCATGCACTTGTTGTTCATGAACAAGAACTCATTTAAACAACATTTGCTTAGTTCACATTACTTATTCAAGTATTGCATTTGTTGAGAATTTATTGAGCGTGTTATATGCATTTCATCATCATCATTTCAGCCGAAAGACGTCCACTGCTGGACATAGGCCTCCCCCAAGGTTCTCCACGACGACCGGTCCTGCGCCTCTTCTCATCACCCATCTTCACCAGGTCGTCGGTCCACCTTGTCGGGGGCCTACCCACGCTACGTCTTCTGGTGCGTGGTCGCCACTCGAGAACCCGTCGGCCCCATCGGGCATCGGTCCTACGGGCAATGTGTCCAGCCCACTGCTACTTTAGTGTTGCAATTCTTCGGGCTATGCCGGTTACTCTCGTTCTTTTCCGGATTCCTCCTTATAAATATGCATTTATGTGCTTCAAAACTTCATCTGTTATAAAAATTCAGTCTGTCGGTGTTCTATAGGATGCATTTTGGAGAGTGTGTGAGGGAATTGCATGATTTAATTCCCCCATCTCCGTTCCACCAGCGGACGACCCGTCGTACGGCGAGTTTCCACTTTTACGTAGTTGACTGACATGATAGAAGCAACATAAATATGTAACGAAGAAATGTAACCCTTAAATTATATTTTAAAAGAGTGTCCATGGAGTTTCTTGCACGTTCTTCTCCATAGAGATCTACGCTTTGGAACGTGCAATTTAGCTTCACTTTTCTTGAACTGACCGACATTGACTATTCAAAAGTACCAAGTGATGGTTAATTTGAAATAAACGGTTTTGATTTGATTTGATTTGACATCCCCTCCTCTTTTATACCACGTACATCGAGGGACTAGAACAATTTGCCAGCGGCAGAGTTTCCGCCAGACTACACTTTGAGTGTCTTCAAAGCTAGCGTTGATAGGCTCTTAATAAACTAGTACCCTTTACCATCAACGATTGCATCACTGCTTACCATCAGGCGGGATTGCGGTCAAGCAGTAGTTTATAATTTATAATAAAAAAACCTCCATAGAAAAGGGAGGATCCTCCGACCAGATTAGTATTATCTGGCGGGCACTTACGCTCCGGTTGATGTCGTGAACTTGTATGTGTGCTAGTTGCACAGAAAACTCTGCTTGTGAGATGTAGGATTTGAGTGACGTCAGTACGTCATGTGTACTGCTATAAGTGCTACAACTGCATCATAAGTGACACAGTCTGGGCATTCACGACATATACCCACTCCAACTAAATCATCATCATCATATCAGTGTTTATCCCGGTTGCATCCGCGGCTTTCGCGCGTTGGAGCCTAGGATCCGCTTTCCTGCACATTCTCCTCCATTTCGCACGATCTTTAGCATCATCATCTCAGCGTTAATCCCAGTCGCATCCGTAGCTTTTCAGCTTTGGAGTCTGGGGTACGCTTTACCAGTCTAACTGCTGATTTTGACTAAACTTCGTTATTTTCCGTAAAGCGACTGCCGTCTGACCTCCACAACCCGAAGGCGACATCGAAGCATTGCAGTTAGGCCAGTTGTTGGACTTTTGAGGTCCAACAACTGGCCTAACTGCAACAACCCATAACGACTGCCACTAGATGTTTGTATGGCAACCGGGACCAACGGCTTAACGTGCTTTACGAGGCACGGCCAGACCAGTGCAAATATTCATATTCATGGATACAAATATTTGCACTGCGCGGGGAACGAACCCGCGCCTCCTTGCGCAGCGGCAGCGTTCGCTACCGCTACGCCACCGAGGCTGTCGAGGCTGTGCCTGTGGTAAGAGCTTGTTGGCACGCTGTCATCTCTTACAACGTCAAGTCAGCATTTCTTTGGTCTACCCCGCTTGTTCCGGCCCGGCGAAGGCGCCATGGCAAGACATTTGTTACCCACGTAATATAAAAAAAGTTACTAGTGAAGAAACACCTGAATAACACCACAATGAACTCAAATCTGCGAGCAACAAAAGGATTAAGTTCTTACGACTTTGACACCAAAAATATGATGATTATAGCTTTCCCAAAAGTACAAGTTCTACAGATATCTTTATTGATTCATCTTGAAATTTGAAATATCCATTACCAATATACTCACGCTCCGGAGTCCAAACGCAATCGTAGATAACAGCGGGCGGATTGAATAAAAGAGATGTAGATATACTCCGAAAGTGTGTGTAAAAGAGTCAGAAAGATATAAAGTCATAAATATCGCGCAGCTGGATTCTTACCCGATGCTTTTTTCTCCAAAAACGAAGTTTTGTGCGTCGTTTACGAGTAAATACAGTCGCGAACACAAGTGTTGTTCTTGGAACACGCATTTTATTTTTATGAAAGTCATTGGACTGGTGATGGCGAACGGTTCCAGTCCTTGAGATAGACATTATTTTTTTATGATTTGTCAATTCGCGAGAAAATATGGAGGAAGCATTATCAATTTATTATAATGAAATGGTAAAATATTATTTAAATTTTGGGAGCTTCTGAATTCAGGTTTTGGGCTGTTATTTCGTAGCTTTCACAGAGTACTTGCTTTGCATTATTTATTCACACTCAATTGGTAATGTTTTTATTTAACACTATAAATATATAATATGTCGTGGTGGTTAAAACACCAGCCTCTCAAGTATGAGAGTGCGGGTTCAATTCCAGGTCAGGCAAGTACCAATTTAACTTTTCTAAGTTATATGTACTTTCTAAGTATAACTTGGACACCAATGGCTGATTACAAGGTGAAGGAAAACATGACGCCAACCCTCATTGAGCAAGCGTGGTGATTATGCTCAATCCTTCTCTGTATGAGAGGAGACCTGTGCCCAGCAGGGGGACGATAAAAAAGTTGATGATGATGATGATAAATAAATGAGATCTTTTAACTTAAATTTGTTGGAAAATGCTACCTGGCAAATTTGGATTCGGTGGAGAGGCGTGCGGAGAGGCTAATTGGCGACCCAGATTTAGCTGAAAACGGTGTCTAAAGCCCGGAGCATAGGCGAATAGTAGACAGTCTGTCAGTATTCTACAGGATGCATTTTGGTGAGTGTGCGAGGGAATTACATGACTTAATTCCCCCATCTCCGTTCCATGCAAGTATCCACCCTTACGTTGTTGAGGTCACTGCGATCCGGACGAAGCATTTCGCCTCGTCTTTTATACCATCGAGGGACTGGTACAGCATGCCAGCGGCGGTGTTTTCTTCTGACTACAATTTAAGTGTCTTTAAGGCTAGAATGAATAGGCTCTTAATAATGTAGCGCGCTTTACCATCAACGATTGCATCACTGCTTACCATCGATTGCGGTCAAGCAGTAGTTGTGTGACACACAATTGACACTGGTATCATCATTACAACTCCAAAAGTCACTTGGTGTTACACGCCAAGTGTTTTTTCAGGATGTCGCAATTAAGATTTTATTATTATTAAACCTTGAACGACATACAGATAACAAAACGAAATAAATTGTAATAACATAACATAACATCATCAGCCTATAATGTTCCCATTCCTGGGACACATGCCTCCTCTCGGTGAGAGGGAGTGGGACATAATCTACCATGTGAGCCAAGTGCGGGTTGGTAGATATCACATGTCTTCGAAGTTTTTACCTCTAGGACATGCCGGCTTCCTCCCGATATTTTCACTCACCGTTTTGAGTATGCGACGGAATTGCATGACTTAATTCCCCCATCTCCGTTCCATCATCGAACGGCCCATAAAATACTTAATGGTTATGTTTAAAATAGAATATAATACTGCTAATAATGTACCTGTAATGTACCTGAGACAAACAGTCCAACTAGGTAGGGACCTACCTAGTAACTTCGAAAAAGAGGTGTCTCGTCGAATCCAGCTCGGCTGGGCAGCGTTCGGGAAGCTACGCTACATCTTCTCGTCGTCCAAGATACCACAGTATCTCAAGACTCAAGTCTTTGACCAGTGTGTGTTGCCAGTGATGACTTACGGGACTGAAACGTGGTCGCTCACAAAGGGCAATGGAAAGAGCTATGCTCGGAGTTGCTCTGCGTGATCGAATCAGAAATGAGGAGATCCGCAGAAGAACCAAAGTCACCGACATAGCTCTGCGAGTCGCTAAACTTAAGTGGCAGTGGGCAGGGCACATTGCTCGTAGAACCGATGGCCGATGGGGCAGTAAGGTTCTGGAGTGGCGGCCACGTACTGGAAGACGCAGCGTAGGGAGGCCCCCAACGAGGTGGACCGATGACCTGGTGAAGGTCGCGGGAAGCCGATGGATGCGGGCAGCACAAGACCGGTCAACGTGGAAAGCCTTGGGGGAGGCCTTTGTCCAGCAGTGGACATATAGGCTGAAGAAGAAGAAGAATAATGTGCCTACACAATTTATATTTTTCCTATGTTGCTTCCTAAAGCTGGGCTAAAGGCTTTTCTTTTCCTAACAATCTCTCAGCTTCATGCGATGTCTGGCCATGTAGACCCTGAAAACCATAACGCTGTGATAAGATGTTTAATAAATTCTTAAATTAATAACAAAAATTCAAAGCAATTCCGTCATCACCAGTACATTTAGTCCTCACCAATAAATTCAAATAGGCTTTATTGGAAACCCTACGGAGGCATCCGACACCGGTATATCAATATAGTATGTTTTATTAATTATATCTGGTACCTCATCGATTACTCACTGCATTATCGGGTTAAGACGTTATTTGTCATTCAGATTCTGTGGCCCTTAATGTTGGCCATCTTTATCTGAAGATTATTCTTAGGAAAAAGATTGTATTTTGGAATTTTTCTTGACTCCGTGTGAATCTGGATTTTCTTATAGTGCCTGCGCAAGTGCTGCTCTGCTTTTAGATTTCTAGCAGAGAAATTGCGTATATGTTACGCAATTATCAGTTGGAAATATCAGTTGGAATGGGCTTCATTTTGACAATTCAATACCATTCATTGCTGTATTTACGGTGTTGAGCAGGCACATTTTTAAACATATTGAGTAATGGATTAGCAATATGCTACAAAATGATTCAGATTGATCATTATTCATCACCATTTCAGCCGAAAGAAGTCCACTGCTGGACATAGGCTTCCCCCAAGGTCGTCGGTCCACCTTGCCGGGGGCCTACCCACAACGCCTCTTCCGGTGCGTGGCCCCACTCGAGAACCCGTCAGCCCCATCGGGCATCGGTCTTACGGGCAATCTGCCCAGCCCACTGCCACTTTAGTGTTGCAATTCTTCGGGCTATGTCGGTTACTCTCGTTCTTCTGCGGATCTCCTCATTCCTGATTCGATCGCGCAGTGAAACCCCAAGCATAGCCCTCTCCATTCAGATTGATAGTAATAGTTAATTACGCAATTAGAGTGCGGGTAGAAAAGTGCCTTTTTTATTATTGTTATAAATTAGTGCTCGACCACGATCCCGCCGGATGTGTTGCGATCATTGGTGGTAAAACACACTAGTTTATTATGAGTCCATTCCTTTATTCCTTCTTATTTGATTGTTCAATCTAAAATTATTCAGTACTTAGCGGCCCGGAGGTTAAAATCAAAAGTAATTTATTCAAATTAGGCTGAGAATTTGCACTTTTTTAACGTCAAAATTACATAAGACAGTCCCCCAAAGCGCACACCCATCGACACTTCTTAGGGAGTTAGGGCTTTCGCTGGGAAGAAGAAGTGGCGGAACAAACTCCCCAGCAGCACAGTTGTCTGTTTAAAAAAAAAACAAATTAAAAAAAAACTATAGCTAGATTTATGCCCAACTCACACTCGGCCCGCGTGGTAGATTACCACCCACTCCCTCTAATCGAGAGGACGCCTGTGTCCCAGGAGTGCCCGGCTTATAGTCATATGCCACCTATTGTCTTGGGTCTTGAACATGATTGGTGAAATCTGGATGTACACCTCTGCTTAACCTTTCGAGGAATTCAGCCGAATGATTCTTTCAAAATCTCGCCGTGAAAAGTGAGGTGACGTCAGACGTGTAGAGTGAGCTGGTCAAACCAAACCTGGTTTCGAATAAACTGGGTCCAGAGAAGGACACGTGCGATAAGGATGGTTTCATCAAGGAAGAGAAGAAGCCTCCTTGTCGGAACCAGTGCGGTACTGCGCTGGCAGGACCTAACATGCTGCTGCGTCCAGCAGTACCGACAACAATGCTATACGTGTCCAGACTGCATCACTCCACGAAGGCTGAGGAGTTAGTGGAGTATCTGCGCGTCAAGTCAAAATGGATTGTGAGGGTCGAGGTGTTGGAGCCGCACCACATCACGTACTTCAAGTCGTTCGTGGTACGTGTTCCGACGCATGATCTCGACAAGTTCCTGAAAGAAGAGCTGTGGCCGAAGGGTGTTGTGTACCGCCGGATTCGTGGCCGGCTGCGTGACACCAGTCAGCGAAACACGACGCCAATGATCCGTGTACAGTAGTTTTAGTTGTTATGTGTATTTATAGTATTTTTAAGTTTTAATAGTATAGTATTGTATTTGTTGTGATATTTTTTATATATTAGTTTACAAGTATTTTTATGTTATAGCTTGTATTGTATTTTCTATGGGCCCTAGTGGCTTCAATTAAATGAATAAATAAATAAATAAATAGTGTCAATAACTAGCTTTAGCTGGACTGACAGCTCAGTCCACCTCCACTTAAACCTTGACAATGAGGTGATTACGGGATTGCAATGCAGGTGTGATTTGAAGATCTGAACTTTTCTTTGTGTCGTTAGCTTGGGTGTAGGGTACCTACTATACCCAAGTAGGGAAATACGGTTTTTAGTTTTACGTTTGTTAGCTTCTCTGTAGCAAAATGAAGTTTGAACCTTTCGTTATTGCCTTTAGTCTCTTTTGCATCAAGGAATGGACAAAATTGGCAACTTTTCATATGCTTGAGTACGAGGCTTTTGACTGCGTTGAGTATGTAATATTCCCCCTTATTCAAAAACACTGCTTAAAGTTAACCAGCGATTAGCGATTCTTTAACCATACATTTTTGACTTTTGAACATAACCTCACTTTAATCGTGTTTTATGAATAAACAGTACAGTGTTTAAGGGGTTTATTCAGAAATGATGATTAAGGGTGACGTGCAAACGCTGCTATGTTTTCTTTTATATGTACGTTTTGTTTGTGGAGATAAAAACAATATATCTTTTCTTCCTTCTTTCTTTATTTCATTTCCTTTTTTTTTCTTTTATACCGGACTGCAAATTAACTGCAATTCGAAGTCTCTTCTGCTGCCACATATAATGTTACGTTCACTGTTATTTTCGTGGCCCATTAGGTGGATAGATTCTGGCTCTATATAAATGTCATGACCCTAAATTGAGATCCTTCCCTACCTAACTTAAATTTCGGCTTCGGGACCATATCGCCCATAAAATTAATGTTAGTTTACGAGTTTTGGTTGTAGCGCGTGATATTTTCGGTTTGAGATTAATTAAGATCCATATCAATTAGTGGTATGAGAAGTGGATTTATTTTTTGTGTTCGCGTGTCTTTGAATCAAATCTTCGTGTTCACTTGCATTTGCTTCAAAAGATTAGTCTGCGATACATTTTAATGGATGAAATAACGTCAATCATATTATAAGAACTATACGAGGTCATCCTATAATCTTGACTACTCTTGATAAGAGAGGCGGAAACAAACAGAGCGGCTAGTTTCTTTTAAAGTCCAGAAACGAAAACGTTTGACCACGCGACGCGATAAATCACGTGGTCAATCGTTCCCGCCATTGGTTGGTTAGGTATTCGATTTCGCTTCGCTACGAAGCGATGTTACATTGGCTACAGGCCCAGATATAATATTCTTGGTCAGGTAATAGGACGACCATCTAGATTAGTGTCTAAAATGGTATTTTGGGGAAAGAACCTCACCTTATGTGGACCTGTCCTAGACGAATCATCATCATCATCATCATTTCAGCCGAAAGACGTCCACTGCTGGACATAGGTCTCCCCCGAGGTTCTCCACGACGACCGGTCCTGCGCCTCCCGCATCCAACGGTTTCCCGCGACCTTCACCAGGTCGTCGGTCCACCTTATTGGGGGCCTACCCACGCTGCGCTCTTCCGGTACGTGGTCGCCACTCGAGAACCCGTCGGGCCCATCCGGCATCGGACCTACGGGCAATGTGAAATGAAATGAAATGAAATCATGTGCCCAGCCCACTGCCATTTTAGTGTTACAATTCGTCCGGCTATGTCGGTTACTCTCGTTCTTCTGCGGATCTCCTCATTCCTGATTCGATCGCGCAGTGTAGCTCCAGGCATAGCCCTCTCCATTACTCTTGCCTAGACGAATGACATAATTATAATTTTTGATGCAAAGAAAAAGGTTTATCATCATACAGAGGTTATCAGAGTTATGATATCCTCAGCTCAGCTATTGTGTTCATTAGGTGAGTCAAGTTCTACTTTAGATTTTTCAAGTTGCCGAATTTATAATACCAAAGATTCACGATATGTAAATCCATACTATCCATACTAATATTATAAATGCGAAAGTAACTCTGTCTGTCTGTTACGCTTTCCCGCTTAAACCTCTCAACCGATTTTGATGAAATTTGGCACAGACAATCTTTAGACCCTGAGAAAGAACATAGGCTACCTTTTATCCCGGAAAAAATCGATGTTCCCGAGGGAAATCTAAAAAGAGCGATATAACCGAACTCCACGCGGGCGAAGCCGCGGGCGGAAAGCTAGTATTCTATAAAAGTTAAGCATTCGAAACTTGATAGTTATCCCAAGCGCTTATTTGTCACACGAGTTAATACGAAATCCATCATCCTGCTCATAAAGGAATCCATGGGAGTCGGTTATTTTGTGTCCTGTCCCCGTACGATTAACATAAATTCCATAGCTTCTATGATTCTCACGGGTAACGGTACATTTTTCAGATTTTCTTCAATTAATAATATTTTTTTTAATAGTTGTAAACTAGTGCTTGACTGCAACCCCGCCTGATGGTAAGCACTGATGCAATCATTGATGGTAAAGCGCACTAGCTTATTAAACCTATTCACTCAAAAAAACTAAGTGAATAGGAAGAAAGACGGCGGTTGAGCGAGGTGATGCAATGTTTAACCTAACAACACGACCAACGATGCTGCGCCAGAGGATGAACTGGAGACCCTCCACGACCAAACTCCCGACACAACAACATTAGGCACATCGTACCCGCCACACATCGCAACACAACTGCTCAGACCCGTCCACCGTACGGCTTCACCAGACATCATGCCGGAACACGACGAATCGCTTGGCGGCAAGACTTTGTCTGGTGGGTGGTAACTTATGCCGGCGGCTGGTGTTGTTGCCTATTACCGAGAGCATATAATTCTTTTTTCTAATATAATTCTATCAACTTTTAATTTAATGTCTTTCTGGTTGCGTTTCTTCTTTAACAACACAAATAAAGCACTATCAATGTGTACATACACGTACACGAGCGGCACGTGTTAAGAGGGAACTCTAGTGGTGCTTTCTCTATACAAACGTATTCCGCTGTTTTCTTCGTGGATAAGGCTTTTAGAGGATTTTTTTTCTACAATTTTACACCGTGATTATACGCGCCGCTATCATTTGATTTATTTCCGAAACTTAATTAATAAAAGAAATACGATACTTCAAAATCACGAAAAATAACCCATTTTTACAGTGATGTTCAGATGACTATTAGACAAACATGATAAGTTTTTGACATACATACTTTTATGTTGTGTAAATGTTGATATAAAAATAACTGAGATCTGTCGTGTTTTGAAAAAGAGAACAGAGGAATACGAAACGTCTTTTGGTCAACGTTTTTGTAGGTAAAATCAGTCTGAGCTGCAATTGTCCTTTTCGCACTTTACCGGGAGAGGTTGGAAGCAGCGCGACGGTAATACTTTCTTTAAATATCTATTTTTCAAATTCCTCGACACTAGAGTCCCCTCTTAATGACAGAGACCTCTGCAGCTGACGACACTAGTCGCCGTCAGTCGTAGACGCGACGATAGCTGCCGTCGACAGTTCAACTGCAGTCGTCAACAATGCGGTGATCGTGTATGTAATTAACTAAGTACTTTACTATGAGCGGTATGTTGTAGACGTTCGAAGTTTCTACGTTGACGACTGCAGTTATCTCTTCCATTGGCAACGTGCCAGTCACCAGTGGAAGTATGTGAGCACTAACGGAAAAAATAAAATATTCCGGATACCTGACACAGCGCAAATCGCAATACACGACGCCGATGCTGCGAAATTATCATGTATGAGTTTACTTTTATAAAGAGTTTATAAAGTTAAATATGTATAGTATTTTATATTTGTTTGTATTGTATGTTATAGTATATGGTATTATTGTATTTTTATGGGCCTTTTTTGCCTGAGCCAAATAAATAAATAAAATACCTAAATAAGTATTTTTCACGAAAACAGACTGTGCCTTGCACAATCACTATTGCTCTCAAAACGGTGAAGGAAAACGTTGTGAGGAAACCGACATGTCCTAGTCTCGTCTCCGTAAGTCATGACGGGTAGGACGCACAGCGGACAGTGGAAATATTATGATTATTTACAAGATATGGATCTCCATAGAAAAGGGAGGATCCTCCGACCAGATTTGTATTCAGTCTGGCGGGCACTTGTCCTACTGTTGATGTTAGGAAGTTGTATGTGTGTATATGCTAGTTGCACGGTAAACTCTGCTTGCGAAATGCAGGAAATGCATATTATTCTATTTACTCGTTATTTCATTGATCAAAACAACGAACATTTGGCACAAAATCAAGTACCTATCTTTTCTAATCTATACTAATATATAAAGCTGAAGAGTTTGTTTGTATGTTTGTTTGTTTGCGCTAATCTCGGGAACTACTGGTCCGATTTGAAAAATTCTTTATGCGTTGGATAGCCCATTAATCCAGGAAGGCTTTAGGCTTATAACATCACGCTGCGACAAAACCTATGCGGGTGAAACCGCGTGGCGCAGCTAGTATATGTATACACATACATATACAATATGTAAAGAAAACCCTGTCTGATCCGTGAAGGTATTGTTAGGTATCGATAACTGATTCTACTAATGGATACAAAGCCGGGCTAAACTTAAAAAAAAATCCCCCTAAAATAATAAATATTATTTCGTAAAAAAAAGGTAACTTAATACATGTGCGGTAAGCAACCCTGCCGCGGGCGTCGGGGGGCAGGGCACACGGCACCTTTGACGTGGTCGCGTCGCTATTCGCTCATAATAATACCGGTGTTGTCACTTTCGGTGACATACCGGCACACTTCCGGTCGGACAGGGTTTTCATTACATATTGTATGATATCACGCTGGGGCCAAAAGGAGCGGAGCATATAAAAAAAAAACATATCGAAACCTACGCGGGTGAATCCGCCGGACGCAGCTAGTGTATACAATAGTATACATACGGAAGTAAGTGCAATTAATTACCAATGTAGGCATTGATCCCGGTTCCCTGGTTCAGAAACTAATTTAAATTCTTTCTAAATATCGTTTCTTTCTTTTTCATAAAGACTAGAACATAAGTTCAATATCAGTTTATTCCTGTCAAATTAGTCTGCTTCTGACGTAAATTACCGTAATTACTCGTCTTACTTATGCATGTGTGGAGTTACGCGGAAAGACCCCATCAGGAACTCCCGCATCCAGGGCAGCCTTCGTGTCCGTGACATTGCAGACAAACTGCAGGAGGGTCGCCTACGCTGGTACGGCCACGTCTTGCGCAAACCGGCATGTTACGTGGGTAACAGATGTCTTGCCATGGCGCCTCCGCCGGGCCGGAACAAGCGGGGTAGACGAAAGAAGTGCTGGCTTGAAGTTGTAAGAGATGACATGCGTGCCAACAAGCTCTTACCACAGGATGCTAAAGATCGTGCGAAATGGAGGAGAATGTACAGGAAAGCGGACCCCGGGCTCCAACGCGAAAGCCGCGGATGCAACCGGGATAAATGCTGAGATGATGATGATGGTGACTCGTCTTACTTACGTCTGCTTTTTTAATGTCGTCAAAACTGTCTATACGTACTATACCTAATGAGTATTGTCATATGACAGAGTACTAAACTAATGTCAGCCTCCGGCCTTTGCTTAATGAATGAAAAAGTTAGACGAAGACACTTACATGAATGTCAATGACAATAAAAATAAATCTGTTGTAGGTATGCGAGACCCGCTTTAACAGTTATTTAATTCTATTTTTAGTATGTTTTGTGTTATATCGATAACAAAACATCGTCTGTGATCATTTCAACTGTCTAGTTATCATGGTTCATAAGATACAGCTTAATGACAGACAGACAATGGAGTATTAGTAAAAGAGTCCCGCTATTACCTCTGGAACACTAAAAATGGTTTTTATGACCACAGAGAGATATGCAAAGAACCCAATTATCTAAATTATTCATTTAACTCAAGTAACTTTCTGGAAGGGCCCGCTAGGCAAAAGGTCATGAGGTAGACCAATTACAAGACTGGAAGACGATATTAAAGGAATAGCTGAGCAAAACTGGAGACAAATGGGCCTCACTTGAGAAGGCCTTCACCCATTCTGGGGTTCCGGCAGATTGATCAAAAATTGCACAACAATAAATATTAAATATTACATCATCATCATCATCATCATCACTTCAGACGAAAGACGTCCACTGCTGGACATAGGCCTCCCCCAAGGTTCTCCACGACGACCGGTCCTGCGCCTCTCGCATCCAGCGGTTTCCCGCGACCTTCACCAGGTATTCGGTCCACCTTGTCGGGGGCCTACCCACGCTACGTCTTCCGGTGCGAGAGGGCTATGCTTGGAGTTTCACTGCGCGATCGAATCAGGAATGAGGAGATCCGCAGAAGAACGAGAGTAACGGACATAGCCCGAAGAATTGCAACACTAAAGTGGCAGTGGGCTGGACACATTACCCGTAGGACCGTGCTCGATGGGGCCGACGGGTTCTCGAGTGGCGACCACATATTACATAGGATACAAATAATATTAAGCATGAAAACCATATACTAAGCAAGATCTCATTCATCATCATCATCTCAGCGTTAATCCCAGTCGCATCCGAAGCTTTTTCAGCTTTGGAGTCTGGGTTCCCCTTTACCAGTGTAACTACTGATTTTGGCTAAACTTCGATATTTTCCGTGAAGCGACTGCTGTCTGACCACCACAACCCGAAGGCGATATCGAAGCATTGCAGCTCTAGCTGCAATGCTTCGATATCGCCTTCGGGTTATGTGTTGTTGTGTTGAACAATTGGTCTACCAATTGTTGGAGTTTTTGAGAGCTCCAACAACCCTTAACGACTGCCATTAGATGTTCGTATGGCAACCGGGACCTACGGCCGACCAGACCGGTGCAAATATTCATATACCTACATGCATACAAATATTTGCACAGCGCGGGGATCGAACCCTGATATGTATTTCTAATTGTTAACAACTCGCAAGGACTCCACGAGACAGGCTCGTCCTAGTGTGGAGTCCACAAGTTAAAATATAGAATTACGTTTCCCCTGAAAAATTAATTTTAGAAATAGCTTGTACTTATTTATAAGGAAATGTAAAAATTCTATTTGGTTAATAAACGATTCATGTATTACTAGCTTTTCGCCCGCGGCTTCGCCCGCGTGGAGTTCAGTTATATCGCGCTTTTTAGATTTGCCTCGGAAACATCAAATTTTTCCGAGATAAAAGGTAGCCTATGTTCTTTCTCAGGGTCTAAAGATCGTCTGTGCCAAATTTCATCAAAATCGGTTGAGAGTTTTAAGCAGGAAAGCGTAACAGACAGACAGACAGTTTGAAAGACAGACAGACAGACAAACGGACGGACAGACAGACAGACATAGTTACTTTCGCATTTATAATATTACTATGGATTATTATTATACAAATATTTGTACAGCGCGGGGATCGAACCCGCGCCTCCTTGCGCAGCGGCTACTGTGGCCGCAGCGGTTCGCTACCACTACGCCACGGAGGCTGTCAAATAGAAAGGCTTTATTATTATTATTCATTTAACTCTAGTAACTAAACATGACGTATTATTTAAAATGTAAGGCGATACATTGAGCAATGTCCGCTTATATCTTCAAATTTATAAACAGTCCCACGATACTCATCGTCTCTAGCGCGGTGTCAGCACAACTGCAGGTGTTAGCTGATTACTGTACTTGTAAGTTATTTGCAACATATTACTTAATATACTTACATTTTTACTCACTTTGAAACTGGTTTTCATTGCCCCATTTATTTATCTCCTGGAATATTTTCCTTCCCTTTTTAAGCGTTTAAGGACGCATCTGATTTATCAGGAAACGGTCAGTGTGGAGGTATGAGGATCAGGGAGTACAGTTCACTCTTCTTTTCAGCCTATAGATGTCCACTGCTGGCCAAAGACCTCCCCCAAGGCTTTCCACGATGACCGGCCTTGTGCTGCCCGCATCCATCGGCTTCTCGCGACCTTCACCAGGTCATCGGTCCACCTTGTTGGGGGTCTCCGCTGCCTCTTCCGGTACATAGCCGCCACTCCAGAACCTTACTGCCCCATCGGCCATCGGTTCTACGAGCAATGTGCCCCGCCCACTGCCACTTAATTTTAGCGACTCCTTCTATATTGTGAGAATTTGTTTATTATACAATATGTAAAGAAAACCCTGTCCGATCCGTGAAGGTATTGTTAGGTATCGATAACTGATTCTACTAATGCCCACAAAGACAGGCTAAACTAAAAAAAAAAATACCCCTAAAAAATTAATATTATTTCGCAAAAAGAGGTAACTTAATACATGTGCGGTGAGCAACCCCTTCCGCGGGCGGCGGGGGGTAGGGCACGCGGCACCTGTGACGTGGTCACGTCGCTATTCGCTTACCAAATTTCGGGGAAATTGGAATTAATTCCCGGGAAAAGAGGATTATTTCAAAATTCATTAGTATTGTTACTATGATGATTATGTAAAATTTTATATTATATTTGGTCAAGTGTTTACCTAACCTTTATTATCCTTACGGGTCGGACAGGGTTTTATTTAGATATTGTATATTCATATTTATATGCTTTACACCTGTTGTACTTGCGAATTTTATTCTGTTCAACATACAAGCTGACACTTTCATATTGCAAAAACATCGAAAAACCTGAATTTCGCGATCTACCCTCGCGCTTCCCCTCAATAAAGTGCAACCACATTTCGAAGAGCTGGAGAGTGTCGGCGACTTTAGTGAGGTCACTCGTCCTCCATAGAAAAGGGAGGATCCTCCGACCAGACGGGTGTTATGTCTGGCGGGCACTTGCCCAACGGTTGAAGTTGGGAAGTTGTATAATGTATATGTATGCTAATTGCACAGTAAACTCTGATTGCGAGATGTAGAATTCGTGTGACGTCAGTATGACGCTTTATTTAGTTGTGGCGTTTGTAGGTACCGCTACATCACTCCCCTCCGGAGACCGGAGGTCGATAATGGGCTGAGTCTTCTAACTTGCGATGCTTGCCAGGCCAGGTGAGTCGGAACTGTTCACGGAGATTTCCCAGTGAGTCGGGGTGATGGCGCTGCGCTATACTCCAGTGCATCGGATGTCATGTCATACAGCGCGGGGTTTAACCGGAACAAAGAGACAGACGGCCATTTCTTTTTTGTTTTACTTAAAACTGTTTATAGTTTTCATATTATGCATTTAGTAAAAAGCTGTTGTTTTTGCAGATAAGTAATATGGTGGTAATGACCACAGAACAGATAAAAAATTACTTGTCTATTCCGTGGATATTACGAATTTACACAATTTTTTTCAAATTTCAACAGGAGGCCAAGCTACCCTAAACTGTCAAAGATTCTCAAACAACCTTGAGCCTTAATGCTTTAGCAATAAAGTTGAAAATTTAATAAAGAAATATGACAGAATGTAGCAGCTTGACGTGCTGTCGTCTGTACGTAGATTTTGCAGCTATCTACAGTAACTTTACATTTTTAAATAAAATCGGCTCAGTTTAACAAAAACTATACGCTCTTGGCACAAAGAATTCCTTCATACATTCATGAAGCATGTTTTATTTTTAGATTTTAACATTATGACACAGCAATAACAATATATCATACAGTAACCGCAACAGCGATTCGCTCAATAACGTTCTTGTAAGAGAAAAAACTTCCATTTTTTAAATAAACGTATGCCATCTTATTAACCGTCTTCAGAAAAAGGAGGAGGTTCTCAATTCGTTGTAATCTTTTTTTATGTACTTATATTCACCAATTACTCTAAGGTGCGTATTACAGAACGTCACTCAAGCATTGATCTCTGTTTAAACATTACTTAAAACTAGTTTCAACCAATCAAATGGCTTGTATCGAGACTTAAGTAGAGCTTGAGTTTTGAGTGACGTACTTTACTACGCACCTATGACTCCTGGACCGATTTTTGCAATTGATTGATTTTGAATTTTAATTCCAGCCCTTTGAGTCAGTATTTGTACATATTTCGAATTAAATATTTCGTACCTTTTGACAGCCTCCGTGGCGTAGCGGTGGCCAACGCGACCGCTGCGCGAGGAGGCGCGGTTTCGATCCCCACGCAGTCAAATATTTGTATGCATGAATATGAACATTTGCACTGGTCTGGTCGTACCTCTAAGCCGTTGGTCCCGGTTGCCATACGAACATCTATTGGCAGTCGTTACATGTTCTCAAAAGTCCAACAATTGGTCTAGGTGGAAGGTTCGATATCGCCTTCGGGTTGTGGAGGTCAGACGGCAGTCGCTTCATGGAAAATAACGAAGTTTAGCCAAAATTAGCAGTTAGACTTATAAAGCGGACCCCAGAATCCAAAGCTGAAAAAGCTTCGGATGCGACTGGGATTAACGCTGAGATGATGATGATGATATTACGCACCTAACCAAGCTGTCATTTTTATATAAAGAACTGCATTTCTATAACGACTAAGTTCATGATTCAATAAGTTCTAAATAAAATCATTGTTTTTTAATCGACTCGGTCGTCGATATCCACCTCGTTTGGTGCTCTCATTGGTTGAGAGTTCTTACAACCTTGAAGCGAGCCAATCGATGAGTCAAACGCGCTCGATATCGACGATCGAGTCTCGTAATGAAAACTCATACTAGGCATACACTGCAGCCTGAATTACAGGCTTCAGTTTAGCTTAGGCACCAGTCTTCCACAATATTTTTCTGCAAGCCCATAACTGGACATTATTTTTCTTTTGTTATTATTTAATAAGGATATTGTGGTAAGAAAATAGCGAAGTTTAGCCAAAATCAGCAGTTGACTAGACTAGACAGTAGACTCCAAAAAGAAAAGAAAAGAAAGCGGACCCCAGACTCCAAAGCTAAAAAAGCTTCGGACGCGACTTCTCGGTGGTAGGCCATAACATCGGCTGCCGGCAGAAGTTACCACCCACCAGACAAAGTCTTCCCGCCAAGCGATTCGTCGTGTTCCGGCATGATGTCTGGTGAAGCCGTACGGAGGACGGGTCTGAGCAGTTGTGTTGCGATGTGTGGCGGGTACGATGCGCCAAATGTTCTTGTGTCGGGAGTTTGGTCGTGGAGAGTCTCCAGATCAATCTCCCTCTAGCGCAGCATCGTTTGGTCGTGTTGGTCTTGGGTTTAACATTGCATCACCTCGCTCAACTGCCGTCCTTCCTATTCCTAAGTTTTTTAAGTGAACAGGCTTAAAAACTAGTGCGCTTTACCGTCAACGATTGCACCACTGCTTACCATCAGGCGGGATTGCAGTCAAGCACTTCAAAAAATAGGATTAATGCTGGGGTGATGATGATTGTGGTGAGAAAATAAATAATAATAATTATTATTATAACATCCAACTAATATGTATAAATATTATAAATGCGAAAGTTTCTCTTTCAAGTAAAAATTTCTGCACGGGTTTATGAAATTTGGTGCACTGATGGTGGGTTTTATCCAAGTAATGAATATCATCATCATCATTTTAGCCGAAAGACGGCCGCTGGTGGACACAGGCCTTCCTCAAGGATCTCCACGACGACGGCGAGCTTCACCAGGTCGGCGGTCCACCTTGTCGGGGGTCTACCCACGCTGCGTCTTCCAATGCGTGGTCGCCACTCGAGATCCCGTCGTCCCCATCGGACGTCGGTCCTACGGGTAATGTGCCCGGCCTAATGCCACCTAAGTGTTGCGATTCTTCGGGTTATGACGGTTACTCCCGTTCTTCCGCTGATCTCCTCATTTCGCCTCAGTAATGAAAATAGCTGGAGTATAATAGTATGTTTAAATTTAATTCATGCATTTGGCTTTTGAAGGTTGAATTAGATCCTCGTGTCATGGAGACGCCTACGGAAAGCTCCTGATTCCCAAGCTCAATCGTGGTAAAGCGTTCATCTTGTAATTCTTAACTAAATTAGCTGCAGCTTCCTTCCATAATACATGTTACCTACCTATAATTACCGACGACAGCACGCCAAGCTACTGCAATCCGTCAGATTTATTATTGGATTTTCAACTTTATCATTAAAGCATTAAGACTCAAGGTTGATTGGGAATATTAGACAGTTTAGGGCAGCTTGACCTGCTGTCGTACGTTCATTAGTATAATTGTACGTACCAAATGAGTAAACTTTGCAATCCAGAACCCGTTTGATTTTTACTGTTCTCCAGTTTTCTATAATAATAGTGTCATAATGATCGATCAGTGATCTCATAATAATCTATTTTGACAAGTTTCGTAATCTACTAACAAAATGATCATTTAGACTTTCCAGTGGTCAATCAGTGATACTCCAATCCATGTTAATTAAAAAGTAGTAGCTTTAGAAAATCATTTCTACTAACGCGTTTTTTAACAATGGCAATACGGCAATGTCATTCTATCACCATTCCATTACGAGAAGACTGACCAATAATTAATCTATCATTATGAATGTACGACCACCCTTATTAAAGGTAGCGGTAGTACATGCGCCTATATGGCAAGTTAACAGAACCTAATCTAAGACCTATAAGCCGTAGCAGTCCCTACGACCCTAAGTCCTATAAGGCCTATAGCCCTGACCTACCATATAGTTCGTAATAAATAAATATATTAATAAGCGCGGGATGTCTGCTATCCGGCTCGAAGGACTAAAATGTACGACCACCCTTATTAAAGGTAGTGGTAGTACATGCGCCTATATGGCAAGTTAACAGAACCTAATCTAAGACCTATAAGCCCTACAGCCCTGAACTACCATATAGTTCATAATAAATATATATATATAAATAAGTGCGGGATGTCTGCACCAAGAGGCCTAAGGTAACAGACGGATAGTAGGTAGGATTTCCAGGTAAGAGTGAAGGGTAAACTCACTGCCAGTCCAGCAGACTCGCAGGACTGATCAGAGATGGCTAAGGGTGTCTTGGCCACAGTGAGGGGTAATGAGACCAGAATAAATTCTAATCTGATTTATTTACACAATATTACAGCTTTGAGCTTATATAGGTACTACTTTTTCCCAACACACACAAATGTACAAACGTCTTGATATTCTATACGTGAAATCTGCAATTTCAACAATATTTGAAGTAGGCCGCGCGTCAGCTGCCGAAATGCTGAATCAATGTTCAAAGGTAGCATTGAACAATGAATTTAGCAGAATACGAACTTTGAGCACAATGACAATGGAATCGTGATGGAATGACATATTTATAGAAATATCAGGCTAGGAACCCAGTTTCAATAGTCCTGTTTTTTTTATGGGAAATCATCAAATGACATCTCCGGCTCTGGGCGGAGCGGAATGGCGTGTCAGACTTTTATTAACTAAAACCCTCCCGTGTTTCTTCACTTGCCTGTACGACGGCCATGGTTTCTTGTTTAACCAACCCGCAACCCTGACCCAGGAGGCACCGGTCTTCGTGGACCCCGTCACGATGTGCTGACATCTCTTTGAGGCGCGCGTGAAACACAACGCGCCGTCGACTCGGGCCTGGTCCTTATCGGGCGGCGAGCTGCCCACTGCTCACCGCCCGCAGGCCCGCGCCTACGGTAGCCAGGAGTTCGGTGTCGTCTCCCGACCAGGGCGTCTCCTGCTGCGGCTAGTGGCGTGAGGGCGCTGGTATTTCCGCTGCCTAGTTTCAATAGTCCTACAAATTATAACTTAAGCAGGGAGAATCTACTTATCATGTCACTCAATGTTTCTTTTTATTCTCAGCAAAGCAGAAAATTAATAAAAAAATAAAGCTGACCGTTTAAATAATTCAACATCAGGTCAATCTTCAACGTCATCTTTAAAGGTGGTGGTAACGTTGACTCATATAGTTATTTCATTATAAATGCACAAAATGTCTTAATTAAATGATCAGAACCGGCATAATAACTCAGAAAAAATACACAGCCTCCAACTCCGGTTGTCTGCTCTCCCTTTCAGACGTACCACGCTTTATGCGCCATCTCTTTCCGTGCCAGACGAACTTGTAAATTGTTCTTTTTACGTTATGCCCGGGACGAAAGGTCTTATACAAGATGAATTATTACGAATTCCAACTTTATTGCTATCGAAATAAAATTGGTTTTAATATTAAAATTTTTCTTTTCCTACATTTGGTAGTTCGCGACGATGATCAAGTTATCTCGCTCAGACAAAACAAAATACAGCACAATTCCTTTGAGCTTTCGAGTTTAGTTGCTTAACCGCGATTGCTTTTTGTATCCCTGTCCCTTTTCTCTGTCCATTTCATTCGTAACCAAACGGGTTTGATTCTGAAATCCTTAAAGATCCTCTTTTTGTCTGAAAATAGACTTTGGTGCATCAATATTAAGATGATTTTTTGCTTGTTTGTTGATTGCAATGTAAAGTTTAATACGTTCTCGTGAAGATGTTACTGTCACATTCTACGATGCGATATGTGGTGTTTTTATTGTGAGTGCATTAAGACATGCATTGCACTCAGTTTGGTTACCGAGGGCCAGTTCTGGTAACTAATACATGATTCATACGGAACCTATTGGATTGGGAATGACGCGATTTCACGCACGCACTTGACAGAAACATTCTTTTGTAAGTGATAGTATGAGATTTTTAGTACGTTTGGCGTTTTTCTTTTATTGTATTGCTCGAGGTAGTACTTGAGATGTTAGTCGAGAGATGAGTTCAAGATTTTATTTCTTGTACGTTTACTATTTTTTGAAATTCAGTTATTTGAAGATAACAGTACCATAGAATAAAGAGAGGGAAGTACGTTATCTTCATACAAACGGACCGCGCGTGGCTTGTATGTGTGCGCCATAGTATCTATGCGTCGCCGCACGCACACCTAAACACAATATTAGAGTGCCTATGACTGCGCTAGCCGCGGCTAGCACGGAACGAGGTTCGCGCGTCACGGGCACGGCTTTTCGGCACATTAGCTTTTAAAAAATGATCACGTAAACTGCAAAGTTGGTATGTCTATTTATGAACAAATAAAAGACTTATATTTTTCAAATTATATTTCTAAAAGTTATTTACAAGGATACGGATATATTACACATTAAAGTTTAATAACAACGCGTTTCGTAATAGTCGAAACCGAAGAAAGTAGGTATTTTTCTGTAGCTAATTTGTAATTTTGTATTAAATGTGTGATTCAATAGATGTTATGTTTGTATTATTTATATTTGTATTAATTAAAAATAAAAATAAATATGGTTCTTTATGTGTACAAAACTAAAAATAAAAATTACAAAAAAAAAACTGACTAGTATATGTAAACTAAATACTAAGCAAATAATTTAAACATAAGCTCTTAGTCTATAAATATTTGTTAGCGGTTTGGGCGACAACCGTAACCGACGAAGCGCGGACAGTCGTCAACCCTAAGACAGTAGGCAATTAAATCGCGGATTGGGTCGCAGATAACCTACTTCCCCTCTTTATTCTATGACAGTACTGTAGAACCGAGGGTTGTCCCGTGTGATACCGGCCTAAGAATAGTACCAACTCATATCCCCTGGTGGGTGTCGTAAGAGGCGACAAAAGGAACTCTCACCAGGGAAGCGGGCGATCTCAAGCCGACTGTCAATCGTTACGAATGTAAGCCTTGGAGGAGACATTTGTCCAGTAGTGGACCTCCATAGGCCGAGTAGAAAAAAAAGAATTGGGTAGCTTGCCAGCTAGGACATCGGCAAATATGTGATATCGAAACTAGTGTTGACTAGAGCACAGTCGTAGAGTAGCCAGCCTTTCGGTGTTCTATAGGATGTATTTTGGTGAGTGTGCGAGGGAATTGTATGATTTAATTCCCCCATCTCCGTTCCACCATCGGATGATCCGTCGTATGGCATGTTTTCACCCTTACGTTCGGTACTACGATCCGGATGAAGCGTTTCACCTCCTCCTTTATACGGACCGCGTACATCGAAGGACTGGAACAATTTGCCAGCGGCGGTGTAACCGTCGAACTACAATTTGAGTGTCTTCAAGGCTAGAGTGAATAGGCTCTTAATAAACTAGTGCGCTATACCATCAACGATTGCGTCACTGCTTACCATCAAGCGGGATTGCGGTCAAGCGCTAGTTTATAATTTATAAAAAAAAAACTACCTACGCCCTGCGGTTTCACCCGCATAAGTTTCAATCCCTTTGGAACACAGAGACATATTCTAATCCCAGTTATAAACCACCAGTGTGCCAAATTTTATGCAAATTCGTTCAGTGGTTTTTCCGTGAAAGAGTAACCAAGATAAAGATATAATTATGTTGATGGATACCCTCGCAAGCTCCCGCATTATTAGGTACTTTAGTAGCGACCGCCAGCGACTTCCTTCGTGTGGAGTTAGTTATGCTCGGCTCTGTTTGTCGCAGCGTGATGTTATACTCGTATAGCCTTCCTGGATTAATGGAATATCCCGGTACCACACGGGTTACGGGTACTAGTTTTTTAATATACCCATACTAATATTATAAATGCGAAAGTAACTCTGTCTGTCTGTCTGTTACGCTTTTCCGCTTAAATCTCTCAACCGATTTTGATGAAATTTGGCACAGACAATCTTTAGACCCTGAGAAAGAACATAGGCTACCTTTTATCCCGGAAAAATTTGATGTTCCCGAGGGAAATCTAATAAGCGCGATATAACCGAACTCCACGCGGGCGAAGCCGCGGGCGGAAAGCTAGTTATATATAAAAAAAAAAATGTTTCAACTCTTTTTCAATTTTATTTATATTCTGAAAATAAAATCCATATTGTTAGTGCCTATTTAGTGACAAACACAAGGTTAACCCTAGTGTTAGTACAATCCATACTAATATTATAAATGCGAAAGTAACTCTGTCTCTCTGTCTGTTTCGCTTTCCCGCTTAAACCTCTTAACCGATTTTGATGAAATTTGGCACAGACAATCTTTAGACCCTAAGAAAGGACATTGGTTGTTAGTCAGGTTTAGGTCTTAAAATTAGGTTAGTATTACACTAAAAACTTCTTCTTCTTCTTCGACTTCTTCAGCCTATAGAGGTCCACTGCTGGACAAAGGCCTCTCCTAAGGCTTTCCACGATGACCGGTCTTGTGCTGCCCACATCCACCGGCATCCCGCTACCTTCACCAGGACATCAGTCCACCTTGTTGGCGGCCTCCATACCCTGCGTCTTCCGGTACGTGGCTGCTACTCCAGAACCTTACTGCCCACTGATACTCAATTTTAAGGACAAGTTACCACCCACCAGACAAAGTCTTGCCGCCAAGCGATTCGTCGTGTTCCGGCATGAAGTCTGGTGAAGCCGTACGGAGTGTTGCGATGTGTGCCGAGTACGGCAAATGTTATTGTGTCGCGAGTTTAATCGTGCAGGGTCTCCAGATTAATCTCCCTCTGGCGCAGCATCGTTGGTCGTATTGTTGGTTTTAACATCGCATCACTACGCTCAACTGCCCTCTTCCTTCCTACTCACTAAGATTTTTAAGGGAATAGGCTAAATAAACTTGCGCGCTGTACCATCAACGCAGTCAAGTACTATTTTATAATTATTAAAAAAAAAAAAAAGATTAGAAGATCTATGTCTACGAATTAAGGTCTAAAAAAAACAATGATCAGTGATACTTAAAAGTACCAAATGATAATAATGCCAAGTTGCAAGTTCTTGGCTTACCAAGTAGAATTCACCTCATTACTTTATCATCACGCCATGCTTCAATTACCAAACCTGACCATAACAGCTTCACTGATGACAATCCCACAACCGCAGCTCATTACACTCCTTACTCCCACAAATTCCACGTCACACCTAATTTGACCTTTTCATTTTCTAGATCTTCATCATATTTGGACGTACTTATGCAAAAAGGATTCAGCCAGCAAACTTCCTTTTGAGAAAATGGAGTTTGAAGTAAAATTTATACAATGTGTAGCGAAATGACTTTTAAATTGAAATTAAAAGAATATCTTTTATGTTACTAAAAAAAGTTCGAAAATGTCTAAGTAGACGTATCTGCCATATAAGCCGTCTTATTTTTTTTTTCTTATGATTGGTGGGGAGGGGCTATTTTCTATTTTCTGTTTTCTGGATTTATTTATTTAATTTAAATGTTTTAGGTATTTATTTAAGTATTCATCTTTTGTGACTTATTTGTTTATAAAATAAATGTAAATTGAATACTTATTTTATTATTTGAATAATTTACAATGTATTTAACATATATACACACACACACATTTATGCATGTCACAACATTTTTTATGTCATTATGTTTAAGTTTCTCTATCATTTGGATTACAATTATTTTCTAAATATATCATTTATATTATTGCGGACTGTCTTCTTGTAATTTTTTGTAATTCTGGCACTCGTGGGTTGCAGCTGAAAATCAGCGTTAGATGGCACATCTTGTGTTGTCGTCTGACATTATGCTGAGCCGAGGCCCTTTTGGCATTATAAGCTGGGTTTTAAAGTAGTTTTAAATGTATGTATTTTTCTGTAATGTCAATAAACGCATATTTCTTTCTTTCTTTAAAATGGGTATACAGAGCGGTGCTGACAGTACGACAATAAATTAAACATCGTGTACCTCAACACATTCTCAATCTACCCATAAAAAATTATATTAATATATCCATTAGTTTAGTCACAGGAAACCATTTTTCATTTTTCACATTTTCTACATGATGTACATATTGATAAGGAAGCGCTTACAGGTTAATGACCGTCGCATCCAGCGGTACTAAACTTTAATAATAATGGCGCGAAAAAGCAAGTCGATACAGGACCGCGCTGTCGCCCGCTGATCGGAGGTCATTGAACCAGTATTTTAAAGGATTTTTTATTTTTGATGCTAAGTTTTTTTCTATGGTTCAGGATTATTCCTATGAACCAGCATGGTCTGTGTTTTCATTTATTGTCGTATTGTCGGCACCACTCTGTATCAGTGGCGAAGGGTGAAATTTTGACAAAGGGAAGCCGGTCCAAAAAAATAAACACTTAAACACTTACCTACTGCAGGATATCTTGGAGGAGGTCTTCAGATAAGAATAGTATTAAAAGCCCCACCTTCACCATACAAAAAAGGACTGATGATTTGATAACAGTGTCTTTCAAGTATGATAAAAGCGGCAGCAAAAGAAAAAAAAAGCCTTTTTCGACGTGGATCTCCATACCACACATGCATGCTTGTTAGTAAGTACTAAGTTAAGTACCTATTGTTAGGGAATAAGAGTCAAGAAAAAATAAAATAAAAAATTACAAAAATAATAGTGTTAAAAACCGAACCACACAAACACCGATCCAAAACCAACAAAAATATTAAGCAAAAATAAAGCAAATTATACACAATCACAACGTTATTTATATTGTAATGCAATGCGTCTGTTTTTTTTTAACAAAATGAGCTAAAATGATGTTATAAAAATTCGGATTACTTTTCATTTTATTAAGCAAATTTTTTTTAATTGACATGATAGCCAAATCGGACAATCTCTGCTCTTTTTGGCAGTTTCGCACATATGTGTGAATGCGTTTTAAAGCAGAAAATGACCGCTCAGCTGAAGCTACTGAAATGGGGAGGGTCAGAATTAAACTGCAAAGAGTCGAAACTTGAGAAAATGCGTCTTTCAAAGACGTATTCTGGAGCTGTAAAAAAAGCTCATAGGTGTCCAATTTATTTAACGACGCTGACGTAAGACTTTAAGTTCATTCAGCAGGTAGTCAGTTGAGCAGCACTCTATATGAATTAAAGCCATAATAACAAACAAAATACACAGTATTTAACCAAATCTGCGATTAAATTACGTTACAGAATCAGTCACAGTTTAAATACCACAAATATTAAAATATAACAAACGAAAAACACGAAAAACGAACACATGTCACATACTAACAATAATTTATTTTCAACCAAACGAAATGGAACACGAAAATATGCCAAAATAAAAAGAATATGACTTGCGAAGGATTTCATTATAACGTTTCTTTGTCTCATTCTAATAGAGGAGAGGAGAGAACTGCAACCCGGTCGGCATCAGCCTATCTTTTCTCAAAAATTACGGACGGTTAGCGATCATTAGAAAGAGATGTCTGACACGCTCTGTCTCTTTTCGCCTCATAGTAAAACGTTGGCCGAGATAAGCTGTAATTCTTCGAGTTACCTTTAATGTAATTTAGGTACGAACAATTTAAGCGCTGATTAATTTACGACTATAAAATGAAATGTGATACTTAGGGTATTGCTAAGAATTACTATTGCTATTGTAAATCGCGCAGGCATTTGATTAATAATACTTTGTTAATGAAATAGAATGAAATACTTTTGTATGAATATGGAACTGATTTTTGAAAGGTAACCCGGTGGGAATCGGCTTGTGTGGACTCTTCGCCACTGCTCTGTATACGTATCAAGGGCACGGCTTATTTGGATGATGTTAAATTATATTGGAAGGGTTTTTAATCCTATCTCTACCTGTTAAGAAGTTGTGAGATAGACCATCAACATCAACTACCACACCCTAATAGACACGCAGAACTACAGAAGACATACATAACATATTGTTACGGGCTAGGGGTACTAAAACGCCGGTTAAGGGTTACGAAGTTTATTGGCAACGAAGGTACAGTCGATCGTAGGCAATGACAAGTAGAACGTAGCTGATGTCGCACCGAAGTCTTCTCTTACGTCCACGAAGTCCGTGTCGTAAACACACAATAACGCTATCAGATGTTACTTCACGTAGTACTCCAAGTTCTCGTTACAGTTGTCGCAGTAGGTATTCTCAAAGATCTCTTCTTAACTGTCGCTGTTTTCGTATCGATAGTCGAATGCAGACTGACTGTGCGTTCGTGGTCCTCTCTGCGACCTCGAGTTGGGGGCGCGAGGAGACGGTTTGGGGGCTCCTTGATGGCCCCATGACCGTGGAGTCGGTCTCTCGGCCTCCAAAAATGAAGACCCGTCATTGGGTTGCACCCTAGGGGTGCTGCTCTTCAGTCTTCGCACACCTAAGTCGACGCCGCGAGGGTGTGCCTTCCCTCCGGCGGTGGACGGTGTGCTTTGTTGTGTGTGGCTGTAGGAGCGCCTGAAGTGTTTCACGACGCCCGTGCGATCAGACCCCTACCAGGTTGGATCACGGGTTGCCCCCGTGAAGGCCCAGCAAGAGTCGATCAGCGACCGGGCGTCGGCTTAGCGACCGGGCGTCGGCTTGACGGCGCTATATATAGGTCAGCTGATCGAACATTCCAGATTCTTCTAGACGTAATAATAATAGCGCATAACTTCAAGGACAACAAAACAAGTACCTACGGTAATTCCCGGAAACGGGTTTCTGGAAATTTCGATGTCGACACTTTGTTGACAAAACTGTTGAGACCTGTACCATTCGATAGGCCGTCCTAAGTCTAGCAATGCGTTTTATTATTGTACCTAGAAAATGTCTAGATCTGGGGATATAGGGCTTAAAAGTAACACACTGCATGTCACGCGATATAGAACCTTATGCCATCGACATAAGGTCCATTCGTAACAATATCGTGATGTTGGCAAGATTTTATTTTGAGTTAAAACCCTTCCATGTTTTTGCCATCAATAGACGTCATGCCCTTCGTATGTATACAATATGTAAAGTAAATCATATCCAATCCGTGAGGGTACTGTTAGGTATCAATAACTGATTCTAATAATGCCTACAAAGCCGGTCTATACTTAAAAACAAATCCCCCTAAAAAATAAACATTATTTCGAAAAAGCGCGGTAACTTAATGCATCTGCGGTAGACAACACGTTAGGCATACATCCGCGGGTGAAGGGGAGCAGGGCACGCGGCACGTGGCGCATCGCTATTGGCTCCGTCACAACTGGTGTTGTCTTAAAAATTACCAAATTTTGGGGAAGTTGGAATTAAATCGGGAAAAAAAATATTATTTCAAAATTCATTAGTATTGTCACTATGATGATTATGTAAAATTTCATATTTTATTTGGTCATGTGTATCATTATCATCGACCTTTTATCGTCCCACTACTGGGCACAGGTCTCCTCTCATACAGAGAAGGATTGAGCGTAATCACCACGCTTGCTCAATGCGGGTTGGCGATTTCAGACTTAAAGTCCAGGTTTCCTCAAGATGTTTTCCTTCACCTTCAGTCATTGGTGTCCAAGATATACTTAGAAAGTACATATGAAGTGTATACCTAACATTTATTATCCTTTTGGGTCGCACGGGGTTTTCTTTACATATTGTGTACCCTTTTCGTTGTACGTTGTATACAGTATGTTAAATAACAGAGGGCGTTCCCTTAAACTCGTTAATATATATCATTAATAGATTAAAATAAAAATATCAGCATAGAAAAATAAGCATAAAAAAATCCGAATAAAAAAAATTCTAATTGGAAATAAATTTGAAACCTGTTTTAAATCAAAATAGTAGCGTAGTATCATAAACAAATTGCGACCTTGCCGTCTTTCAAGTTCGCGTGTACAGTGTGTTTCTTTTACATGTCAATTTAAAATTTTTATTGAATTTTTTCTTATTGGAAAAATTTAAAAAAAAATTTGTTTTCGAATGGAAATATTTTTTTTAGCGTGTATGTATGCTATACTATTTCGGGTTAACGGGAACGCCCTCTGTTAGTTAACATACTGTATATTAAAATGATATGACAGTAGATTTAAATTTCCTTTTAAATAATGGGTATCCTGTACTTTTTGTGGCTTTGATATTTTTGCATATACATACTAAAGTTGATGTGTAGATTTTAGACATTATTGACAGTAACTAACACCAGCCTCTCAAGTATGAGTGTGCGGGTTCGATTCCAGTTTTATGTATTTAAGTTATATGTACTTTCTAAGTATATCTTGGACACCAATAACTGATTAAAAGGTGAAGGAAAACATCTTGAGGAAACTTGGACTCTAAGTCTGAAATCACCAACCCGCATTTACCAAGCGTGGTGATTACGCTCAATCCTTCTCTGTATGAGAGGAGACCTGTGCCCAGCAGTGGGACGATAAAAGGTTGATGATGATGATGAACTCAAAAAACAGTTTTTGTGGGCTGGATCCATTTAACATAACTACGTTTTTTTTTTAAATCTATAGTAATATATAAAGCTGAAGAGTTTGTATGTTTGTTTGTTCGCGCTAATCTCGGGAACTACTGGTCCGATTTGAAAAATTCTTTTTGCGTTGGATAGCCCATTAATCCAGGAAGGCTTTAGGCTATACATATAACATCACGCTGCAACCAATAGGAGCGGAGCATAACTAAACTTTGCGAACGAAGTCGCTGGCGGCTGTTAGTAAATTATAAACTAGCGCTTGACCGCAATCCCGCCTGATCGTAAGCAGTGACGCAATCGTTGATGGTAAAGCGCACTAGTTTATTAGGAGCCTTTTCACTCTAGCCTTGAAGACACTCAGATTGTAGTCCGACGGAAACACCGCAGCCGGCAAATTGTTCCAGTCCCTCGATGTACGAGGTATAAAGGAGGAGGCGAAACGCTTCGTACGCTACATCCATTTATACTCGAACCTCAATGTGGTTCAGACAGTGTGTGATCAAGGAATACTTCCATAGATTCTCAGAACGGCTGAATTGGTTGAGTCGTCAGCAAGTTGTCATCTTTGAGCAAACATTTGTGTAGTAGTCACCTCAACAAACATACTGCCTTCAAGTATTTGCTTTCCACTCCACAAATAGATAATTATTAGAGATGTACCGACTAGTCGCCGACTAGTCGGTTAAGCCGACTATTCGGCCGCTTTTGTAGTCGGCGAATAGTCGGCGACTAGTCGGCAAAAAACGCCGACTAGTCGGCTTTTTACTTTGTATGTATTTCGCATTAATATGTACTATATCAGGGGATCTGAAATGAAATAAAACCTTAACTATTCATTACTAGCTTTCCGCACGCGGCTTCGCCCCCGTGGACTTCGGTTATATCGCGCTTTTTGGAAATCTCGGGTATATCAATTTATTCCGGGATGAAAAGTATCCTATTGTTTAATCCGGACTTCTAACTTACTAACTTAGGTCCTTACATATGAAATTGGCGTTTTGTCGTAGGCACTGGCCACTTTGATCTCAAATATCTCCTCTTTGGTAATTGGTTTAGAACAAAGAGTATAATAATAATAGGGTAAGTTTAGAATTCCAAATTCAAATTTATACAGCTATTTACTCATCAATTTGTGTCTCGAAAACCGTAATCCTTTTGTTTCCTTTTTCTTTTGGTTTTTTCTCCGCGTCATTGAGTTTATAAAATGGAAAATTTAAAGTTTCGCGTTATTTACGAATATGAGTTCCGCCATAGGTTCCGCCGTGGCACCAGTGCTGCAGAAACGGGTCGAAGAATTAATTATGTGTATGACAGTGGTGTCGTTATAGAAAGCACAGTGAGTTATAATACAAAACGCCAATTTCGTAGGTAAGGACCTAATATCTATAACACCAACAAAACAAAATTAAGTATTACCTTCTTAAAATTGGTATTAATTAACAAACAAAAGAATATCTTCTTAAGTTAAATAAACATTTATTAATTGTTAATCAAATAAAAAGTAAGTATTTTATAATTACCAGCAGATTAAAAAATAAACATTCAATATTTTAAACACGAACTGTTTCAAGAAAAATAAAAAAGAAACATAGGAACTTATATGATTAACCGGACACAACCCAAAACAAAATGTCATATTTTTATAATAAAACAACAAAATCTCTTTACTACGACTGTAAAGAGGCCGACTAGCCGACTAGTCGGCCGACTAGTCGGCCTCTTTACAGCCGACTAGTCGGCTAGTCGGCTAGTCGGCCAAAGTAGTAGTCGGTACATCTCTAATAATTATTTAGTCTGTTTCCACATTTCGATATTGAATTTCTCATTCTGAAATTCATTTTTCATGTTTGCGTTATGGTGAATTTAGATTATTTATTGGTGGGACTTCGCTCAGGTGAGTTTATTTGGAGTCGTGTCTCAGCTTCCGTTTTTGTATTAAAATATTTCTTATTATATATTCTTATTCTATTCCTTAACAGCAGAAGAACCAAAGTCGCCGACATAGCTCTGCGAGTCGCTAAACTAAGTGGCAGTGGGCAGGGCACATTGCTCGTAGAACCGCTGGCCGATGGGGCAGAAAGGTTCTGGAGTGGCGGCCACGTACTGGAAGACGCAGCGTAGGGAGGCCCCCAACAAGGTGGACCGATGACCTGGTGAAGGTCGCGGGAAGCCGATGGATGCGGGCAGCACAAGACCGGTCAGCGAAGCCTTGGGGAGGCCTTTGTCCAGCAGTGGACAGCTATAGGCTGAAGAAGAAGAAGATTTCTTATTATTTTGTCATCAACAATAAGGGAAAGTACACAGTAAGACGCAAAAGTGTGCGAAAAAAAATTCGCAATGTAGTAAATCGTAGCTTGTAGTAAAGTGCGTAAGTATAAAAAATGCAAAATTATTAAATCTTCGTTAGATAGTTGCGATACCTTTTAATAATAATTAAAAAAAAAGATTTATAACCCGTTCATGCTCATCATTATCATCATCATCCGATGTTAGAAGGGAGATGGGGGAATTAAGTCATGCAATTCCCGCGCACACTCTCCATAATGTATCCTATAGAGTATAGAACACCGACAGGCTGGCTACTCTTCGCCTGTGTGTCCAAGCTTTGGAGACCTTTTTGAATCAAATCTGGGTCGCCAATTAGCCTCTTCAAAACCATTCAGTTTTGTTATTCTTACTCCAGAAAACTTTTACTCAGATGCCATTAATTTGATGTTACGTTCAGCGTATCCGGTGTTTTATTAGGATCTCTGGCAGTTATGAGTTTATCAATCATTCATACAGCTCTGAATTTCGGTTCCACTTACCCTGTCATCATATGCTTCTTTTCCCCAGTCTTATAGTTATTGTGTTACTAGCGACCGCCCGCGACTTCATTCGGGTGGAATTAGTTACTTGAACATTTTATTTCAACCCCAAAGAGTCGATTTCTATAGATAAACTATTAAACTTCTAGATATACAGCATACATTTTAAATTTTGGATATGCTTCACTCTTATTGGTCTCAGCGCGATGTTATGTATAGCCTTCCTGGATTAGCCCATCAATCCAACGCAAAAATAATTTTTCACATCGGACCAGTAGTTCCTAAGATTAGGGCGTTCAAACAAACAAACAAACTCTTCAGCTTTATAATAATTACTAGCGGCCGCCAGCGTTCGTCTAGTTTAATTATGCTCCGCTCCTATTGGTCGCAGCGCGATGTTATATTGCCTAATTTTTTTCTGGATTAATGGGCTATGCAACACAAAAATAATTTTTCAAATCGGACCACAAGTTCCTGAGATTAGCGCGTTTAAACAAAAAAACAAACTCTTCAGCTTTATATATTAGTATAGAATTACTTATAGATTATCTAGTATAGATTTGGCTTTTCCATTGTGTGACCTGTAAAGTTATGTTTAAAGTCAAGAGTAAGATATAAGAGTAGCACCAACCATTTTGGTATTTTGCCAGTATTTTGCATAACACTAGCTGCATCTTGTGGTGTTACCTAAGTTACCCACATAATTTCCGTTCCCGTAGAAAGAGCGGCATAAAAATTATCTCATGTGTTATTCCTGTTTATAAACTATCTATGTGCCAAATATCTTCTAAATCCGTGAAGTAATTTTTGGGTGAAATCCTTATTCACAATCTTTCGTATATTTATAATCCCCCTTATTCATAAACCGAATTGAAATTGGTGAAGCCGTACGGAGGACGGGTCTGAGCAGTTGTGTTGCGATGTGTGCCGAGTACGATGCGCCAAATGTTGTTGTGTCAGAGGTTTGGTCGTGGAGAGTCTCCAGATCAATCTTCCTCTGGCGCAGCATCGTTGGTCGTGTTGATGGGTTTAACATTGCATCACCTCGCTCAACTGTCGTCATCCTTCCTATTCCTAAGTTTTTTAAGTGAATAGGCTTAATATACTAGTGCGCTTTAGCATCAACGATTGCATCACTGCTTACCATCAGGCGGAATTGCAGTCAAGCACAAGTTTATAATAAGTAAAAAAAATAAAAAATAAATAAACGCTGCATAATTTTAACCTTTTAACGTCACTTAACTTTAATAATCCTTTATGAATAGAAACACAGTGTTTAAGGGGTTTATACATAAACGATGATTAAAGTGATGTTAAAAGATCAAAAATGTATGTTTCAAGAATCGCTAATCACTAGTTAACTTTAAGCAGCGTTTATGAATAAGGGGGACTATTAGAAGTATTCTTAGCTTTTACTTTAGTTGTACAGACGACAGCACATCAAGCTACAACGATCTGCCGGATTTCTTTATTATATTTTTAACTTTATCCCTAAAGCATTAAGGCTCAAGGTTGATTGGGAATATTTGAAAGGTTCGGTTAACTTGACCTGCTGTCGTACGTACTAACCTATTTCTCGAATACAGTTTTTAACCCAAAGTAAGCCAAAGCGTTCATCATCATCATCAACCTTTTATCATCCCACCGCTGGGCACAGGTCTCCTCTCATATAGAGAAGGATTGAGCGTAATCAAAAGCAAAAGCGTTTCTTCTTATATCTTTATTCTTGATTAATACTTCTTGTTTTTGAACGCGCTCATGAACATCTAAAAAACAATTTATCTCAGTAAGTGTTGATTTTTCAATCTACAGATAACTTTAAATTTATCACGTCTATATACCTATTTTTGTTTAGAAGAAATGTCATTTTTTTTTTCAATTATGTATCGGATTAAATTATACAACGTGTAACATAAAGGGTATATACATAACAAAGGCATGGCATCTTTACATGATATCAAACGATATTGGAAGGGTTTTTTAATCCTATCTCTTTATGTTAGGAAGTTATGAGGAAAAACACCGCCTGTAATAGGCTACTACCATACTAGACGCACAGAGATATTGAAGGCATTTATCGGATTTTGGCTAGTAACGAGACGGGTAACGAGTAGTTATTAACGTATGTAGTGTGCTGCCACGTTTTTATGATTTGATTTTAAGAAACACACGAAACCGAAAATTTGGTACCAATTTTTGAGTATTTTATTTTGAGTTGAAACCCTTGCGATATCGTTTGATATCATCTAAAGATGCCATGCTCTTGGTATGTATATACCCTTTTATTACGTAGTATAAAACCCTACTCTAAGAGTAGGGTTTCTAGATAGTTAGAACATTTAAGAGTAGTACTCTTAAAAGTTCTAAATCCATACTATGTATACCAGGAAATTTCTATCAATATACCTAGGTTAGGTATATGTAATTTCTAGCCTACACATGACACTATCCGTAGCGTTCCAGTTCGAAGGGTAACATTCCAGCTTCCGCGCTGAAAGGTTATAATTACATAATTGCATCAAGACCTCCCACCGACCATATTTGCTTATCCGTCATTGTGGACTCAATAAAAACCTCATATCGTTCATGCAAAATCCATGAATTTATCATTGTTTATGTTAAGCATCAGTCAGCATAGCGCTAAGAAAATGCGATTAAGACATTATCTGGTTAGCAGTGCACTATCCGCGCCCGAGCAGGACAGAGCATATATACGGCCGCATATAATTTGTACGGAAATAACTTTCCGTGTGAGAGACAGGCGCGATTGAAATGTCAGGATCGACGGGCGCATAATGAGAAAAGTGTTGTCTCTTTCTCTCTAGACGTTTTAATCGTTTATTGTCATGTTACTGTCTCGTTTCGACGGGTAAGATTGAGATGAAATCGCCGTCGGCGCGTTTCGTTCGTGTCCACCCGCTATTAATATTCTATATCGGCTTGTAGCGCGGCCGCGGCGGACGTTAGTTACGTAATTTTTTATTTCGGGATTTATTTTGACAATCGTTATTAATTTTCTAAATTAAAACACTGACATTTCGTGCGAGTTTGTGTGGAAGTGATTGATTTTATTATTTTCTGTTGTGACCAAAAATTGTTTATTTTGCATACAATTGACAAGTGAGCATGTGTTGTGTCCGTATTTATTATTATGCGAATGGATTGCTTTTGCTACCGGCGATATAAGTTTGACACAAGATGACCTGAACAATTAAGATATCAACTGTAAGTAAATATGTCAATTTATTATTTAAAAAAATACTGATAGATTAAAACTGTGGAAGTTTTTCAAACTGTCGTAATTAGTATTTGTTCTACAGCAGTCTTAATAATACAGTTTAAGTTTGCACGTTGTTATTTTGAGTGTAGATTTCAAACATGTGGGCAGAAGAGTATTTTGTACCTGAATCTTGAGAATGAAATGAAGGGGCTGACTTTTTGTATGTTTAAAAACAAAGAAGTGGTCGGGTCGGCGGGGAGTCGTCCGGTGTTGCAGTACGGTCACGTTTTTAGTCTTTCCCGGGAATTGCTGGGATTTTTATTTATCACTCGACTAACGTCGCCTGGAGTTGCGTTTTTATTAAGATATTATGGGAAATTTTGTATTCCAAGTAGGTAAAGATATTTTCTGAGAATTGCATCGGATGTAAGGATTACCATATTCCTGACTTAGTTGAACTAAAAATCACAATACTAGCCATGTTGTTGTTTTCGCACTTTATGTATTTTTTATGACAACTGTTAGAGCAAGATCGAAAAAGAATTATAAAATACTTACTGAAAAGAGGGTAGGTAGTGTGTTTTAATTAAATTGTGCGTTTTCGTAATTTCTCTATTTGATATTTGTATGCCGTTAACGGCAAAATATATTTACACTAGCTGCCCCACGCGGTTTCACCCGCGGTTTTTTTTATATGTCCCGCTCCTATTGGTCGCAGCGTAATGTTATGTAGCCTAAAGCCTTCCTGGATTAATGGGCAATCTAACGCAAAAATATTTTTTCAAATCGGACCAGTAGTTCCCGAGATTAGCGCGTTCAAACAAACAAATTAACAAACAACCTCTTCAGTTTGGATAGCCCATTAATCCAGGAAGGCTTTAGGCTATATAACATCACGCTGCGACCGTTAGGAGCGGAGCATAGCTAACTCTACGCGAACGAAGTCGCTGGCGGCCGCTAGTGTAGTGAAGAACTACTCTCGTCAAACTTAAATCTGACCATTCAAAAAAAAAATCCCGGCCACATGATGACCACAGCTGCGTTTTTAACAAAAAAGATCCTTTTTAGGTCTAATAATAATAAACGCTGCAAGCAACAAATAATCCATGGATGGGTGACCAAGACCTTCCGTACCTCGGAAAGCAGGTTAAGTTAGTCCCGGTTTTCATTCGTAGATATCTTCTTCTCAGCCTACAGAGGTTCACTGCTGGACAAAGGCCTCCCCCAAGGCTTTCATTCCATTGGGGGGCATTGCCATAATCCCCACGCTTGGCAAGCGGGTTGGGGATTCGTAGATATATTTTTCGACGTCTTTACGTCAGCGCTGGCTGTTACTGAAAACCAGCGCTGGGCACTGTTTTGCATGGAGTCGCAGCATAATGCTGAGCGACAGACGTTTTGCGTGGATGCGACGCATGTTTCCCTCAACTGTGTCTTATTTTGGGGGTTTTTGTAAACTTTTGCGTCATGTTTACTGCAAATTAAACGTGTTTCTTTCTTTCTACTTATCCATTTAATTTAGGCATCAAGGCCCATATAAACATTCATCATCATCATCAGCCTCTACTCGTCCACTGCTGGACATAGGCCTCTTCCATGGCACGCCAACAAGCTCGATCCTGAGCAGTTCTCCGCCAGCCACTTACAGCCACCTTTTTGATGTCGTCGCTCCATCTCGCCCAAGGGTGTCCTACGCTACGTTTGCCGAGCCGCGGTCTCCACTCGAGGACTCGTTTACCCCAACGGTTGTCGGTCCTGCGGCATATGTGACCAGCCCATTGCCACTTCAATTATAAACATTACAATATTTACTATATTCACATAAAAACTTAAACTTATACATACATAGGTATATAACGTAATTGACTACACCTAATGTATGTACACGAAGTGTCGGCGTCAGGTTTCGCTGACTGGTGACACGAAACCGGCGGTACACAACACCTTTCGGCCAGAACTCTTCTTTGAGGCTTCTCGAGGTGATATGTCGGAACGCGCACCACGAACGACTTGAAATTCGTGTAGTGACGCGGCTCCAACCTCTCGACCCTCAAAATCCAGTTGGTCTTGACAGACAGATACTCCACGACCTCCTCAGTCTTCCCGGAGTGGTGCAGTCTGGACCCCAGCAGCATCATCGGTACTGCTGGACGCAGCAGCATGTTGGGTCCAGTAAGAGCAGTACTGCTCTGATTGCGACAAGGAGGCTTCTTTTTCCTCTCGTCAGATTTTCGGGTTCTTTGAGTCTTGCCAAAGGGTATCGTATTACCGTTAATAATTGGGTTGTGGAGGTCAGATAAGCAGTCGCTCCATGTAAAAGACTGGTATTCAGCTGCATACGGTCAGACTGGAAGCTGACCTCAAGATAGTAAAACACGAGGCACATGATGAAGCAAGAACTGTCTTTATATTATTAGACTCAAAACGGTCTCCAAAGCCTGGAGTACAGGCAAAGAGTAGCCAGCCTGTCGGTGTTCTATAGGATGCATTTTGGAGAGCGTGCGAGGGAACTGCATGATTTAATTCCCCCATCATCGGACGACCCGTCGTACGGCGAATATCAACCCTTACGCTGTTGACACCACTACGATCCGGACGAAGCGTTTCGCCTCGTCCTTTATATCGCTTAGGATCGAGGGGCTGGAACAATTTGCCCGCGGTGGTGTTTCCGTCTACAATTTAAGTGTCTTCAAAGCTGTGAATAGGCTCTTAATAAACTAACGATTGCATCACTGCTTACCATGCGAGATTGCGGTCAAATACTAGTTTATATTAAAAAAAAAAAAAAAAACTTATAGCAGAACAGAATATGCATCGCTTAGTGGTACTAAGTTCTAGAACATAAATAAAAGCGAATACATAAGGGTTGCTGGTAATAGCCAATTGCACCCTAATTACATAGCAACTATGTATCACTATTAATTTGAATCATTTTGCTAATCCATTGCTCCATACATTGGAGAAATGTGTGAGCTCTGCAATGGAAATAACGCAATGAATGTTGTTGAGTTGTCAAAATGAAGCCCATTGCTACTGATAGTGTGTTGCGCTTTTACCCTGCTCATATGAATTTAGACGTTACCAATCAACCTTGAGCTTTAATGCTTTAGAGATAAAGTTAAAAATCCACTAAAAACCTGCTACCACCAATGTAGACCCGCCATGCTACCAAATCATGTTACCGTAAAATTTAATTATTTCATACAAATTAAATGTTAGCTGTCATTAAGTAAATTACGAGTAAGCTACTAACTTACTTTAAATGGCGCCTTTCCACTGTTTTCCATAATAAACAGCTTTGTTACACATTTCTAACTTAAATGTCTACTTTTCTTAATTAAATGTCAGCGAATGTTAATTTTAATCGGGATGTTTTTATGTCATGTCATGAATTAATGTAATAATTAGGGTTTTTAAATTATGTTGGTGTAGCAGTAGGTACAAACGCCAAACAAACAACACGTCATACTGACGTCACACGAATTCTACATCTCGCAATCAGAGTTTACCTTGCAATTAGCATACATACAACTTCCCAATTTCAAACATTAGACAAGTGCGCGCCAGACATATAACACCCGTCTGGTCGGAGGATCCCTTTTCTGTGGAAAATGAGCGAACTAACTTTACTCACTGTTCCTCATGTCTCCACAGTTGTTTTTTAAAGTTCTAGCTAGAAATATTAAAAAATAGTGCCCAAACGTGTACTAAGCACGAAACTTGCGCATAATTTCCAGGTTTCTCATGAGTCCCAAGTGTTGTGGATTTTTTTCGTATCGAAATGGAAATCATAATGCCAACGTTTTGATAATTTATAGTAAACTAGCTTTCCGCCCGCGGCTTCGGCGTGGAATTCGGTTATATCGCGCTTTTTAGATTTCCCTCGGGAATATATTTTTTGTTTTCAATAAAAGGTAGCCTATGTCCTTTCTCAGGGTCTAAAGATTGTCTGTGCTAAATTTCATCAAAATCGGTTAAGAGGTTTAAGCGGGAAAGCGTAACAGACAGACAGAGTTACTTTCGCATTTATAACATTAGTATGGATAGAAGGAAAACAATGATTTAAATAACAGCAAGTTTACACAATTAAAAAATAAATAAACTATAATAAGTAAGTACAATACATAAAGATGAAGTTTAACATTTATTTAAATACAATTCTCATGTCAATATTTGCAACCAAACTTCTCGGATAGGGCTTGATCTATTTTGTCTTGTCCAGTCTGTTTTTAAATAATTTACTTATATGGCAAAACAATGTTTGCCATTTCATCTACTTTCTATATAAAAGTTGCAACTAAAAGTTAAGTTTCATAGATATTAATAACAAAAACTAATTACTTAAGTACTTATAATTTTATTCATAGTCAAACACCTCCATTTTTACCAAAACATCAAAAGTATCAAAACTTTCATATAAAATAAAGTACAGTCCTCCACATTGTAATGTAAAACAGTAAGATTTCACCATTAATAACTTCATAATGCTCACATTTCACGAGCAATGGCGGAGGTGCACGAACGGTTCCGATCCGCCCCGAACGGCCCCGACGACCTGCGTCCCGATCACGACTATACGAGATAGAGTAATGATTTGTTTGCTTACAATCAATTCCATAGATGAGCTATCGATTTGAGATATGTAAGATAGTAAATGATGTAATTGCTGTGGAATCATGAGCATATCGAATTAATAAAGACACTGTAGAGGAACAGAAAGGGACAAGGCATCCGAAAAAAGTTAAAATCGCTTATTTCAACGCTCAAAATTACAATAGATAAGAGGTGTTGTGAGTTCCAAATGAGGGACTATATCGCGGGCGCCATTACTGCAAAGACAATGATGTTTCTTAATCCTGATTATGAATCTAAGAATAACATAAATGTAGAAGAAGGAATTAAAAATATAAATATTCTAAATGAAGCAGACAATAAAGTATTTCAACATTCATTGCTAACTTTGTTATAAATCTTTACGTAGACACTTATACCTGTTTCAAAACCAACACTTTTCATAAATGTGATACTTTGGAGGATCCCACATTCATTCAGGAAACCATACAACATTAGCTAAATATTTATTACTTGAACATCAATAGAAAACAACTTTGTCACTTCCCTGTTAAATCCATTTTATTAACTGCAAGATCTAACGACACAATATTTGCTATTTTAGTAAAAACTATTGTATCTTCAATTATATTATGAATGGCTTTGAGAAAATCGCCATAATAGTTATCCAATAAGTTGAAATATTACCAACCATTGCCTATTATGAATTCCTTCGTGCCCGTCTGTAACAATTATTGGTCTATCGATCGACTCACGCGCATCGGTCGTCGACATGCCTCCATCTCTGTATCGATCTCGGATCTTGTTGATTAAGCTATTACCGAAACTACATGTTTCCTCATCTACGAATGCCCTGCGGCGCCGCTTGCGGTTTTTTTTTTATTATAAATCATATCCGTTATACGAATCTTCTATCATTTTGTGTAGTTATTATTTTTTGTAATGGATGGATTCTTCCTTTATGATTGGTGTTTACGTAAATTGGTATGGTCGTAATGCTGATTGATTTTTACATTATTCATTATAGTACGGTGTACTATCGAATTGATGATTGCCTGCCATTCTGTAAATCTATTTTCTATAATGATGGATTGATTTGTGTTAATAATGTGGAGTGCTAATATTTCTATTTCTAGATTTCTATAAGACTAGCGGCCGCCAGCGACTTCGTTCGCGTGAAGTTGGTTATGCTCCGCTCCTATTGGTCGCAGCGTGGTGTTATATACCCTAAAGCTTCCCTGGATTAATGGGCTATCCAATGCAAAAAGAATTTTTCAAATCGGACCAGTAGTTCCCGAGATTAGCGTAAAAAACAAACATACAAACACACTCTTCAGCTTTATATATTACTAATATACAATATGTAAAGAAAACCCTGTCCGATCCGTGAAGGTATTGTCAGGTATCGATAACTGATTATAATAATGCCTACATAGGTCTAAACTTAAAAAAAAATCCCCCTAAAAAAATAAATATTATTTCGAAAAAGCGAGGTAACTTAATGCATGTGCGGTAGACAACACGTTAGGCATACATCCGCGGGTGACGGGGGGCAGGGCACGCGGCACGTGGTCGCATCGCTATTCGCTCCGTCACAAATGGTGTTGTCACTTTTTAAAAATTACCAAATTTTGGGGAAGTTGGAATTAATTCGCGACAAAAAAAGATTATTTCAAAATTCATTAGTATTGTTACTATGATGATTATGTAAAATTTAATATTTTATTTGGCCATGTGTTTACCTAACCTTTATTATCCTTACGGGTCGGACAGGGTTTTATTTACATATTGTATAAAGCTGAAGAGTATATAAATCTATACTAATATAATATTAGTATAGATTTATTGTAAAGGAATTGAAAATACTTTCTGTGTAGATATTGGCGCCGATTCTGTTATTCACAAACTAAAATAATTTTAAGTTATGTGCATCTTTTTCTTTCTATTTGTTTAAGAAAAGGACAGAAGATAAAATGTCAGTTTAGACCTGTCAAGGAAGGTTAGTGCGCTCCTGACGTAAACTGACGTATTTTTAGTCGCCATGTTTATAATCGCGTCTAAATTGTCTATGGAGTATCTTAATTTGACAGGATTAAATTAAAATGTTATCTTCTAGATCTTCTGAAAAAGATTCACATAACTTGAAATTGGTTTGTGAACAACAGATTTGGCGCCATTTTCGCTGCCAATTATACATATAAAAATGTTTGAAAGAGGCTTAAATATAGGCTTGCCAATAAACCTGCCAAACAAAGTATTAGAACACGTTTATCCAATAATAATATTGGAAATAGATTCTTGATTAAATATCACATAATATCCAATAATATAAAATAATGGAGAACAATATTTGTACAAAATCAATAAACTGTGTGAGGAATGAAATCGAAGCAGAGCTGATACACTTAATAAAATCTATGTTTATAAGATGTGTCCTGCATTAATATAGGGATCAAAAAGCAAGCGAATAGCGAATGAAACAGTAAAGCTTGTGATTGTAGTAATACCATAGTAAAATGAAAATTTTAATTGAAGGCCTAGGAATAGAAAGTTTTAATGAGATTTTAAAGCCTCTTAAAGACGCTTTTAATAACATCATTAATTAATCTCCAGAATGTAATCTGTGAAGTAGAATCTGAGAAATAAGCCTGGCTAATAAGATATTAAAGAAATTTATACGTTGTTGATTTTCATAGTAATGCGACATGCCATGATAATGTTGCTGAGAAATCAAACAATTTTTGTGAATAATATGTACCTATCTAATCTCTACCAGAAGATCTTTGGAACCACGGATCCGATTTTGAAAAATCTTTCATTGTCAAAAAAAACAGCACCATTATCAAGTGCCATAGGGTATGTTTTACGTTACAAGCAGAAGCTCGGTCTCTAATTTCTCTATGATTATTTGCTAAATCAACCACGAATTTTCACTCCATAAACGGAACTTGGAAAAGCAATAATTTTCTCCGTAAAACTTGCACAGTTCATTAGAAATGAACAGAATTATTCCAGCATTTACATAATCAGCCTATTGTTAACACTGTTGGGACACAGGCCTCCTCTTGGTTTGAGGGACTGGGCTGTCTTCTACCACGCTGGCCCAGTTTGGGTTGGTGGATGTCACATGTCTTCGAAGTTTTTGCCTCTAGGACATGCCGGATTCTTGACGATGTTTTCCTTCATCATCATCATCATCATCATCATCAGCCTTTACTCGTCCACTGCTGGACATAGGCCTCCCTCATGGCACGCCAACAAGCTCGATCCTGAGCAGTTCTCCGCTACTACCACTACCACTACCAGACACCTTTTTGATGTCGTCGCTCCATCTCGCCCAAGGGCGTCCCACGCTACGTTTGCCGAGACGCGGTCTCCAATCAAGGATTCGTTTACCCCAACAGTTGTCGGTCCTGCGGCATATGTGACCAGCCCATTGCCACTTCAGCTTGCCTTGCTTGTTTTCCTTCACCGTTTAGGATATAGTGTGGAAGTAATTTATAGAAAGTAAAGCGCCTGATGGGGTTCGAATCTACGACCTACAACTTGGTTAAGTCGCGGTCGATACAACTAAGCCACCGCTGTTTGGCAGCATTCATAATAACACCATCTAAATTCCCCCACATTTATCGCTGCACTATTTTGCTTTTTCCAACGCTATCTGTATATTACCTTATCTTATAGCGATCATCTTTAGATGGCAGAGAATGAATTTATTCATTGCAAAGATAATAAAGTTAAATAAGCACTGGGACTGCCGGAGTTACTGAGCTTAAGTTAATGTTTTGTTGCGACTGAACTTATCATCAGACTTTATGCATTTTCATGTTCTACCGTTTACTTAACTCCTCTGTTATTTCTTTAGATTTGTTGTAATGCTTTCTTTGTTTTGACTTTACAAGAGATATTGTCATTTGTATCGCGGTTTCATTAATTTAAGTGTTCTCTGTTTGTATTTATTTGTACTGTAACTTACCTTTAGTATTTAGCGTAAATAGTATCACCATCATCAACTTTTTTATCGTCCCACTGCTGGGCACAGGTCTCCTCTCATACAGAGAAGGATTGAGCGTAATCAGCACGCTTGCTCAATGCGGGTTGACGATTTCAGACTTAAAGTCCAGGTTTCCTCAAGATGTTTTCGTTCACCTTGTAATCAGTCATTGGTGTCCAAGATATACTTAGAAAGATAGTAAGAATATGTCGATAGATATAGGTACGTTTATCCATACTAATATTATAAATGCGAAAGTAACTCTGTCTGTCTGTCTGTTAAACTATCCCGCTTAAACCTCTCAACTGATTTTAATGAAATTTGGCACAGATAATCTTTGGACCCTGAGAAAGAACATAGGCTACCTTTTATCCCGGAAAAATTTCATATTCCCGAGGAAAATCTAAAAAGCCCGATATAACCGAACTGTACGCGGGCAAAGCCGCGGGCGGAAAGCTAGTATACCATAAATTATTGTCTAACTGCAATGCTTCTATATCGCCTTCGGGTTGTGGAGGTCAGACATCAGTCTCTTCACGGAAAAAATCGAAGTTTAGGTTAAGCGGACCTCAGACTCCAAAGCTGATGAGCTTCGGATGCGACTGGGATTAACGCTGAGATGATGATATACTGTAAATTATATTTACATTAATGTACAGTAACTTACCTTAAGTATCTACATACCATAAGCAATTCTTTAAATTCATGGTAAAATAATATAAACATTTAAAATTTTGATATTATTCTTTCTTTGTTTATTATAATTTATTTATATTATATTTATATTATATTTCTTAGTTAGTCAGGTGGAATATCCAAAAATTATCCGCTTGATTTTTCTTTTGTATAAGATTTTATTTGAATTTGAAGGAGTATATATATTATATTCCCTCAAATTTTCCTGTTAAGCGATCCAACCTTAGACTTTATGAAATAGAGTTATTGTTCACTTATCGAGCATAAGCTTTTACACCCAAGAGCAATAAACCCTAACCGGGCATCGCAGAAAGAAATAAAATTAAAAAATATACCCCTCGTGGTGTAATTTCGCTGATATCGTTAAGTCGTTTAGTTATTTGGCCCGGGCTATCTCGGGAACTGGTTAGGGCAACCCGGGTCATGCGCGGTCACGGCCTTAGATGAAGACATTCGGGTTCCAGTACAGAAGTGCTGTGGAGTGGCGTTCTTTGAGTTAGTTTTGTTTTTCGTACAAAGTGTTTTTTTTTCTGACAACGTGTAAAGTTAGTTCTGACACAAGCTGTTTCGTTGTTATCTATTTATTTTAGTACTAGCTCTCCGCTCGCGGCTTTGCCCGCGTGGTATTCGGTTATATCGCGCTTTTTAAATTTCCCTCGGGAATATCAATTTTTTTTATGTCCTTTCTCAGGGTCTAAAGATTGTCTGTGCCAAATTTAATCAAAATCGGTTGAGAGGTTTAAACGGGAAAGCGTAACAGACAGGCAGAGTTACTTTCGCATAAATTTATAATATTAAGTAGTATGAATTATATCTGTGAATAATTATGATTACTTATAATAAATCGATTATTTTTTTAAATGATATAATTTTAATTTATTATTAAATGGTTATCATTTTTTTAAGAAAAATAAAAAATAAACCAATTTGAACCCGCAAACCTTCCACCAGGGAAGCGGGCAGCAGCGCTTCTCCTGTGGAATAAAAAAATACTGCGATCCCCAACTCGCTTGCCAAGCGTGGGGATTATGGCAATGCCCCCCAATAGAATGGTAGCCTTTGGGGGGCTTTGTCCAACACTGGACCTCTATAGGCTGAGAAGAAGAAAAAGAAACCTATTTGAGAGATATATTTCTACTATTTTAGCATTTATCGACAAGCATTTATCGTCAAAATATTACACACATGACAATAAACTCTAAACAAACATTAAATTATAGTAAAAATACATACCGACATTCAAATCCTGATTTTATTATTTAATTAGCGTGTCAGTGAGAAATTTTCTTTTCATTAAACATGTTTACTGTTTTTATTGACAGCAAACAAACCCGAATATGTATTTTAATAGAAAAAGAAAGTTATTTACATGTACGGTTAACACAAAACGTAAATATTTGTAGTTATATTAATGTAAATATGAGAATTAGGAAACATAAACTAAAATGAGCGTTTAATGTGTTTATACGACATATTATCTTTTTCATTTATTAAATTAATCTTAATTATTTTTGTACATTTATTTGGCTATTCGTTTATTCTTAAATATTTTCTGACATATTTTAAATAGCCGGATGGGCTCGCTCCATCTCAAATACTTGATATTCACCTTCATCAGATAAGACTGAAATCCATAGACCAACATAGTTGGGAAAATCCTAGACAGCTGCATGATTTTAAATAGTAAATAATGTAATAATAATAAATAAATAATATAATACATTGTTTATTTCTCAGCTTTGTGCATAATTTTTTAAATTCTAAATAGCACTGATGTATAATTTCCCTGAACTAGGTACAACCTGTGCTTCAGGCGTAAAAGTATAATGTACAAGATACGCGAAAAACATAGGGTAAGTAATTCACCGTCTTTCATTTCTTTCATTCATCTCACAGTTAGGAAATGCCGGCTACATCTAGTTTAAAAAACTAGGACGTGTAACAGTGATCAGTGATCCTACTTGCATAATAAACGATTACATCTCATTTCATTTCTTAGCGTATCGAAGGCAATCTATATACAGTTATACAATCAGCCCAGAATATGACTATGAATTTGGCATCTTTAGTAGACTTCCACGCCTCCTGTACCGTGCTGGCAACAGGATTCGATAGGATAACTATCTTTAGCTGATAGTATTGAAACTATAAAAAAACCACTCTACAGATTTTTAGCACCACAGAATTTAGAATCTGAATGCTATCATAAAATTGATGATGCTCTCATGCTGTTATTATAAAACCTTACCGAGGACCACTTACTATAATTTTACACAATGACCATACCAAACCAAGTATCTAATCACAAAAATGGCCAATAATCACAACATTTGCCGAACATGCCTGTTATTTACAATCAATCGGCTTCGCAAGAGCGTGACACGACCAGAAAATACGACCACAAAATATTTGTACAGTCAGCGTCGTAATAAACACACAGAAGCGAAACGAATCACCGCGTTCACTAAATAAAAATTTTCGAACAGACTCACAAAAAATACGAGTAAAGAGAACGTCGAAAGAGCCATCTCTCCTGGGTAGAACTAATTGGGCTTCGTTGGTTTATACCTTAAAAAAGTTATTTGTTAAACTCGTAACACTATTTTGATGTCCGAAGCGGGAACGTGAGGTTGTTTCGGACAAAAAATGACGGTACTGACCGCTGTAGCCTCTTTGATATACGGATTGATCAAATATTTCTGATGTAGTTGCATGATAGTAATTTTTTTTTACAATAAAATTGGAATTTAGGCATATGAAATTACTTTCTACGAAAATATGCGGCGTGACGCAGAGGATTTTGATAAGAATAGTCACTTAAAAAATACAGAATTTTGTAACAGTAAAAGAATAATAGGCTAATTTTGGCAACACTTACAAAAACGGCATAATAACACACATGACTAGCCTTCCGCCCGCGGCTCCGCCCGCGTGAAGTTCAGTTATATCGCGCTTTTTAGATTTCCCTCGGGAATATCAAATTTTTCTGGGATAAATAGCCTATGTCCTAAATCAGGGTCTAAAGATTGTCTGTGCCAAATTTCATCAAAATCGGTTGAGAGGTTTAAGCGGGAAAGCGTAACAGACAAACAGACAGACAGAGTTACTTTCGCATTTATAATATTAGTATGGATTAATATAACAATAAAACCTGACAACTCTCTGATTGATCCGCGGCGTCTGTCGATCAAGGAATAAAGTTATAACTATTTCATGTTAGATATACTTGATACGGAGCGGCGCAGTTAGACAAAACACCTGTATTCCCCGCCTGCCTACCCACTTATAAATATGTAACCCCCATTGTCCTCACAAAAGAGATCTATCCGTGGACTTGCTAACAAGGGATTTTTGAGAAAAAAAGTCGAGAGATTCGAATGCGCACCAGATTTGTTGCCGAACAATGGACCAGGAGACGGCCAGGTAGAATAAATTCCCTTTGTTGACTACCATTAGGATTGTAATGTTTGAGGATTTTTAGGAGTAATAAAATTCGGTGAACTCTTTTTTTTTGCTTAAAGTTTATGTGCGCGAGTGTACTTTGATTTTGTTTTATTTGCACACGATATAAAAATCCATAGATACATATATGTTTGAAATTGGATATCGTTACTGGTAGTTATAGCATAACTAATATTGGGTGAAACATTTAACAAAAAAAAAAAAAAATCAACCCAAGAACACACATCATATTATTCACATCTTGATCAAATTCCTAATAATCAGCTATCGAAATTATGTTTAAAAAAAGAATCCACCTCTCCGGACGGGCAACCGTTAAAATTAATGACATTTCTTTCACTACAGCCGAGAACAGTGTCTGTTACCTCGCTCCTACTACCTGGCCGATGATGTGTCTATTTAGACATCAAAATACACTTTTTGTCCGACCATATCTGTGAAACTAGTTTCCGAAACACAAAACATTCATTGTTGGGGTACTTTTAATGATTTTCGGCACATTTGAGAGGTCGTAACTTTGGCATTCTGCGAACCCACGTGGTCTATTTAGCAGAAAAAATGGCGAAGGTGCGTTTCCAGCTGTCAAATGAGGTGTTATTTACGATTTTGAGGCGAAACGTGATGGTTTCAATGAAAATGATACTTCTAAAGTGTTATGTGACGTAACATAAACTATTATAATTTCTGGGTGACTTGACATTACAATTTTATGTGCGTTTCGTGCTTAAATAAGAGGTGTTTGTGCTTATGTTTTTTTCTAAGGTTACTTTATTTAATTCAGATCCAATTCCGTCGATATTTAAAACTAGCGGCTGCCAGCGACTTCGTTCGCGTTGATTTAGTTATGTTCCGTTCCTATTGATCGCAGCGTGATGTTATATAACCTAAAGCCTTTCTGGATTGATGGGCTAACCAACGCTTAAAGAATTTTTCAAATCGGACCATTAATTCGTGAGATTGGTGCGTTCAAACAAACAAACAAACTCTTCAGCTTAATATATTAAACTAGCAGCCGCCGGCGACTTCGCTCGCGTGGATTTACTTATGCTATGCTCCTATTGGTCGCAGCGTGATGTTATATAGCCTAAAGCCTTCTTGGATTAATAGGCTATCCAACGCAAAAAGAATTTTTCAAATCGGTCCAGTAGTTCCCGAGATTAGCTTCAAACAAACTCTTCAGCTTTATATATTAGTATAGATAGATTTGTTCGGAATACATTTGCTTATTTCATCATTACATCGCATGGTGTAGTTCCAGTGTTTGAAATGGAGCTCGTATGCTCCATTTAAAACACTTCTAGAATTCAGATAAATCAGGTTATACTGGAAGCTGACCGGAAAATAGATAAAGGATAGGCAGATTATGATGACGAGGGAGAGCATCACCAAACGAATTGCAATTTATTTTATTCGCCTCATTTCAATTACTACCAATATCTTCAATTATTCTAGCTTACTCTTAACGCCCTATATTAGAGAACCAACATACTAATAAGCCGTCCACTCTTGCTCAGCTATCAAGCCAAGACTTAACATTATCTTGGATTTTCAAGCACAGGATATCATAATAACTCAAGTATTAAACAATCAAGCAATGCTGTGTATATAAGTATTATCTTATCGGGACGGACAGACAGACAGGATGCTCGTGTTAGCTCCCAACTGACTGACAGACAAATCCCGGAGCAAACACTTGTTAAGAACAAATGAACTTGATTGCTTAATGTTATGAGGGAATTTGATATGGGTTGACAAGGTCTGTTGTCTGGTGGGACCAGAGAAATAGGGAGGAAGGACTTTGATTCAGTAGATAGTGAAGGAATGGTACGTACACTCATCAAAGGAGAAATGTCGTGAAGAAGATTTGAGCATAAATGTCGATGATTATAAGAATAGAAGGTGGCTGGTAGTGGTTGGCGGAGAACTGCTCAGGATCGAGCTTGTTGGCGTGCCATGGAGGAGGCCTATGTGCAGCAGTGGACGAGAAGAGGCTGATGATGATTGTGATGATATAAATAGAAGATGGTTAAAGAAAAATGGATGGAGTATGAATGATGGTAAGGTTAGAAAGGGAGTGCGACTGAGATAATAACATGTTGTGCCGACTCCAAATCCGAGTCCATACAAATGAAGTGGAGGAATGAGTAAGACTAGATAAAGAGATCAAAATAGCAATGATACTAGGTATAGATATTAGTAGAAGAAAACTTTTACAAGAGATTAGATTGCATTAGCGATAAGGCTGCCATAGTATATTTTGTGTGTTGAATGTATTTTTTAATCAACCTATGTTTTTGGTGTACAATAAATAAATAAATAAGTAATAATGAACATACAAAGAAGGATTGAGCAAGCGTGGTGATTACGCTCAATTCTTCTATATAGTATGAGAGTAGACCTGTGCCCAGCAGTGGGACGAGAAAAAGGTTGATGATAAATGAACAATGAATGTAGACAACGAAGTACAGGAAATTGTAAACATAAAGGTAGTATGAGTATAACATGATATTGTAACGGTCAAGAACATTTCAAGTGCCTAGTTGTTAACAAATACATACTAAACATAAACTGAATTAGAGGTGAAGAACTCAACGAGATGACTGAGTATCTAAGCCTTACAAAGTCGAACAAAAATCTATTGATTTTTTTCCTCTTTCATGCTTTTATTTAATAACGTCTACCATTCTAGTTGTATTATTATCAGAGATAACTTTAGTATTAATACCCACCATTTTGCAAATTTATGTCCGAGTTATCCATTCAGTCGTAAAATTAGCCTAAATTATTTTTAAGTTTTTTTTTTGAGTGTTTCTTTTACTTAACAATGACTGTACTTGGTTTATTGTATATTGAAGTCCTGGTATATTCCATATTATCCAATTGATTTTTATTATTCGTCTTATCCTTATCTATGTCAACTTCTTTTCTCTTCTAGTAGTCTTCCACTACCTTCATTGTCTTCCATATCAAAGTCAGGGTTTCTAAACATTTGAAACCACTCACGACAACTTTTCTAAAGTTATATTATATACTCATATTATTTATACAAAAGTTATATATAACGTCAGGTTTCCTACGTTAGTCAAAGGGTCCACGGTACCCTGCGTTCTCTGTATTGTCTGAGGAACTTTTTACCCGTTAAAACGAAAACCATGCTTGTGCAGACTTTGATCTTCCCTATAATCGACTATGGTGACGTGTGCTACTTTGATCTGAATGCGGCTTTGCTGGATAAGCTTGATAGATTGCTCAACAATGGGATCAGGTTCACATACAATCTCAGGAAATATGACCATGTGTCGAGCTACAGGTCTGAATTGATATGGATGCCCATTCGTCAGAGAAGAAATTTGCGCGCCTTGACCACGCTTTTCTCCCTTCTTAAATCACCCACTCCTCCTTCTTATCTTGTGACTCACTTCCAATATTTATGTTCTTCACACTCTAAGAATCTGCGTTCTTCTAACAATCCCCTCTTACTATGTCCTTCACATACGTCTGACTTTGTTCATTCTTCATTTCATATTCAATCCATTCTTCTATGGAATGCGCTTCCTCTTGATATCAGGATGGCCGCCAGTCGGTTTGCATTTAAGCGGAAATTGCAGAGTTATTTTCGCAACAAATAGCGTAGAGTTATTGCTACACCCCTCTCCCAAATTTTAGTTTTTTTTTAATGTTTATATTATAAGTATATATTTTGGTAATAGAATGTATGTATATTTAGCTTATTTAAGTATTTTTTTAATAATTATAGGGGCTTTTTTTTTCCTTTAAATATTCTTTCAAGCTAAAGCACCTACCATCTTATCTCTTCACCACCTGGGGTTGACTGGTAGAGAATGCCTAAGGCATTAAGTCCGCCTCTGTACATGTCATGTGTGCAAAAGAATAAATAAATAAATATACTTTCTAAGTAAGTTTCTAGTATCTTGGACACCAATGACTGAAGGTGAAGGAAAACATCTTGAGGAAACCTGGACTTTATAAGTCTGAAATCGCCAACCCGCATTGAGCAAGCGTGGTGATTACGCTCAATCCTTCTCTGTATGAGAGGAGACCTGTGCCCAGCAGTGGGACGATAAAAGGTTGATGATGATGATGATCGTGTTTTTAAGTATCAGATGTATGAACTTAAGATATCACATTTAACATCTGACAATTTCAACGTAACCTCTTAAGGAGGACATCTTTTGTTAAACGGCGGAAACTTATTTATACACCTATTTATACTCTATACTAATATATAAGCTGAAGAGTTTGTTTGTTTGTTTGAACGCGCTAATCTCGGGAACTACTGGACTGATTTAAAAAAAAAAAATTGCGTTGGGTAGCCCATTAATCCAGGAAGGCTTTAGGATATATAACATCACGCTGCGACCAATAGGAGCGGAGCATAACTAACTCCACGCGAACAAAGTCGCTGGCGGCCGCTAGTTATTATTAAGCACCATTTTATATTCGAACAGAGCCGTATTACCCGTTCATGTCTCTGTTAGAAACAAGTTGCTAAAGTGTCGGAATCAACGAACAGACAAGACTAAATGCTATCTAGCGTTAAATTAGTTTATTAGCCGCAGTTTAATATTATAATTGTGCGCAATGACTGTAATTATCATTCATTAATCTCATAATCTCAGATTGCGCGTCGATTTTATGATAGCATCTTTGTAACGGACCGAACTAGTAGAAGTTGTAATTTCTTGTTTTGTGTTCTTGTTGATATATAATAAATAAATATATACGGACCAATCACACAGATTGAGCTAGCCCCAAAGTAAGTTTGAGACTTGTGTTAGGGGATACTAACTCAACGATACTATATTTAGATACTATATTATAGATAAACATCCAAGACCCAGACCAATCAGGAAAAGATCGTTTTCCATCATAACCTGGCCGGGGATCGAACCCGGGGCCTCCACGTCGCAGGCAGGCGTGTTGACCGCTGCGCCATGGAGGACGATAATGTGTTTTTCATATGCGTGGTTAGGTTAATTGTTCTATGTTAGCTTCAAAAGTTTGACATTCATATTTTCTATCCGATTCATCCCTTTTAAACGTATTATTATTATGTACCTAATTTCTTATGTCAATAACTATATTTCTCGGTGGTAGGCCATAACATCGGCTAGCGGCAGAAGATACCACCCACCAGACAAAGCCTTGCCGCCAAGCGATTCGTCGTGTTCCGGCATGATGTCTGGTGAAGCCGTACGGAGGACGGGTCTGAGCAGTTGTGTTGCGATGTGTGCCGGGTACGATGCGTCAAATGTTGTTGTGTCGGGGGCTTGGTCGTGGAGGGTCTCCACATCTATCTCCCTCTGGCGCAGCATCGTTGGCCGTGTTGTTGGGTTTAACGTTGCACCACCTTGCTCAACTGACGTCTTCCTTCCTATTCACTAAGTTTTTTTTAAGTGATTGGGCTTAATAAACTAGCGCGCTTTACCATTAAAGATTGAATCACTGCTTACCATCAGGCGGGATTGCAGTCAAGCGCTATTTTATAATTATTAAAAATAATAATAATCCACAGTATCGACTACAATATTTTATGGAAAAAAAAACTTAGAAAGATATGAAAATTTAATAAGTCATATTTTAAGCTTATTTATTCAATAGCTAACTGATAATAACTTAAAAAATAACTTAGGAAAAATCCAAGTCATTATTTTCTTATTTCCGTTCATAAGTTTAGTTTATAATTTCTTGTGTACCTAATATTTTTTTTTATAATTTTATACAATTTTTTTTTGCGTTTTGTATATCCTATCCACAAATTTTGAGCACGAAATATTTGTATATTTTCCAAGGCAATACAAAAAAAATGAAAAAAAAAAAATGTAAAAAAAAAATCAAAATGAAAATGTATTTTATAACTGAATCTACATCATGTCGACTACATTACATCCAAGTGTACATAACAATAAATAAATTTCAATATATTCAACAGATTTAAATCCGTTTAATTTACAATTAACAGTATCATTATTTTCTACTGAAATTAACCCCCAATTCACTGTGTAATTGGTTTCAAGTTTACAATTTTTATTCGTTCCAAAAATATCTAACTACCCACATCTCATCCCAAATCATGTCACTGCCACATAAAAATCCAGTAGGCAACAACAACGCATTACCGTCGACTTGTAGGTGATAATGACAGTTTGCGTCGCCAGTTAACATGGCGGTGCGAGCTACTGCGCCCGCGCATCCCTCGCTCCAATATTGTTTCACTATGTTTGGACATTATTATCTTCAGTTGGTTTAGGCGCGTGAGTTTTGGATTACGTTGCTAGTTTTTGAAAACAAGTTCTGTTGAGCAATCTGATAATGGATTTGTTGAAATTCTTGAAGTAGGAGTTTTTTGGTATTGTTTATTTTATTTCATTCCTTAAAAAAACACTTTCAGTGTATACATAAAGACATCACTATGATATAATTATTATGACAAGCATAACATTTCATGTTATCAGTACTTACACTCCCATATCCTCCTATGGGTTTCATAAGAGGCGACTAAGGGAACTCTCACCAGGGAAGCGGACAGCAGCGCTTCTCCTATGGAATAACAAATTACTGCGATCCCCGACCTGCCCGCAAAGCGTAGAGATTATGGCAAACCCCCCAAATGCAAGAAAGCTTTGGTGGACGCCTTTGTCCAGCAGTGGACCTCTTTACGCTGAGAAGAAGAAGAAGAAGTACCTACACTTATTTTAAAGACTTGTAAGTACAAATCACTATTAGCACCACATGCTAATGAAAGATCAGCTTTCGTCTTTCTAGCCTTTTCCTAACTACATATCTCAGCTCCTACTCGAGTTGGCTTCTACTTTAACCGAATATAGCTGAATACCAATCCTTTATATGGAGCGACTGCCCGATTTGCGTTCACAATCCAGTTACTGGATACTACGAAACCTCTCTGTAATAATCTACAAACAACAACAAAAAATCTGGTTATTTCATCATCATCATCATTTCAGCCACTGCTAGATATAGGCCTCTCCCAAGGATCTCCAGGAGCGGTCCAGCGCCTCCCGCGACCTTCACCAGGTCGTCCATCCACCTTGTAGGGGGAGAGAACTCGTCTCCCCATCGGGCATCGATCCTATGGCTATTTAATTAATTAGAACTGAAATCAGTATTATACATCACGAATAGTCAAGAGCCGTCAAGCCAAATCTGGAGTTAAGCATAAACCTGTCCCAAAATGGAAATACTACCAGTTAGCTGGACAGTTTAATATCCAATAAATTGGGAAACAATAAACACATAGTAATACCAACACTATAACATCTAGGATAACCCGTAAAACCCGCAAAGCACTAATAAGCAGTTAACTCAGAACCAGTTTCGACAGGAATGTGAGTGGGCGTTCGGTTCGATTCCCTAGCCGGACAGTATTGTGACGTAACGCCATAGATTGGTTTGTTTACGGTAAAGTGGACCAGCGTTAGATTGTTCTTGTTTATGGGATGTGGAATTTCGATGGGGTTTGCATGGGTGTGTTTATTATTATAAGACTAATATTGTCTATGATGTACACAGGAGTTGCTTTAAGAAGTTCAATTTTGTGCTTTATTTGATTCAAAATTCTTATTTTGAATCAAATAAAGCCCAATTGTTTGAATTTTTTGGTTTTCTATATCATATTTATTTTTGTCCAAATCAGGTAACACTTGTCTTTTGAGCCCGCCATTAAATATGCAATAATTGCAATCAACCGACATTCAATACACAAAATTTTTACCAAAAGACACAACTGCTAACCAATTTGTTGCAATACTGAGATTAAAATCTTTGGTAAATAATTTTATAATCCCGCGTACATCGAGGGACTGGAATAATTTACCAGCGGCGGTGTTTCTGTCTGACTACAATTTAAGTGTCTGCAAGGCTAGAGTGAATAGGCTCTTAATAAAATAGCGTGCTTTACATCAAAGATTGCATCATTGCTTACCATCAGGCAGGATTGCGGTGAAGCACTACTTTATAATTTATATATAAACTAGCTGACCCGTGCGAAAAATTCGCACTATATAAAATAGTATTCCATGGTACCAGGGACGAATATCTGTCGATTGGTGGGTCGGACGTTCAGATTGGTTCGATAGAAAGAGAGAAAACAGTTTCAGACCCTTGGAGAAATAATATAGAGCGATATACCTTGATATTATTGTATATCCTTCTCTGTATCAGAGGAGACCTGTGCCCAGCAGTGGGACGATAAAAAGGTTGATGATGATGATATATTATTGTATAATCCATACTAATATTATAAATGCGAAAGTAACTCTGTCTGTCTGTCTGTCTGTCTGTCTGTCTGTCTGTCTGTCTGTCTGTTACGCTTTCCCGCTTAAACCTCTCAACCGATTTTGATGAAATTTAGCACAGACAATCTTTGTACCCTGAGAAAGAACATAGGCTACCTTTTATCCCGGTAAAATTTGATGTTCCCGAGGGAAACCTAAAAAGCGCGATATAACCGAACTCCACGCGGGCGAAGCCGCGGGCGGAAAGCTAGTATCATATAAGTATATTATTTCTCAGGGGCTTTTTTGTCGGTACGTCATAACTTCCTTTATACTTTATCAATACACATAAATGACGCATTTATGTGTATTGATTAGGGTTGTAACGGAGGCTTGTTAGCTGAGGCAGAGGCGGATGCGGAGGCGACGAGTCTCACCTCCGCGGATGCGGAGGTTAACGGAGGCGGAGGCGGAGGTGAAAGTACATATAGATAAAATTGAAATTTATGGTTAATTAAAACAAAATTTTTATTTTAAATACGTACATTAATAGTAGTATACTTGGTAAAAAAAATATTACCTTCTTGTCATGAAAATTAAGAAGAAACAAATTGTGCTTGCCGCATTCCCGCCTCGCACTAATTGGTTCTTGACCATTTCGCGCTCAAACGCGGCCGGACTATTTATTTATTGCATAAATACGTTAATAAACCTCCGTTATAACTCCGCTAAAAATTGTGCGGAGGCGGAGGCGGAAGCGAAGATACGATTTCTTGCGGAACTTCCGCAGTAACGGAAGCGGAGGCGAAGCTCCGTTACAACCCTAGTATTGATAAAGCAAAGGTAGTATTGATAAAGCGCATTAAAGCTTTTCTGGACCGCTACAACGGAAAAATATACAAATAACTCACATTTCTCTAGTTTGTCGGAAATTTACGATTGAAAATCAATTATAACGTCTCAAGTTTTACAATAATAAACCAATTTCTAAGCGGACAAACGTCAATCTTATCATCTTATCATCCAATCTAATCATATCCAGATTCAAATTACTCAATCACAGAGCTTGGATATAAACCTGCCAGCTTTATGTACCAATCCCGAACCACAGACAATTTAGACTCCGAAACACCGAAACTAAATCGAATCCTATCAGCAATTAAGCCTTCGCAATCAAAAACTAACATAAATATGGTGTCTGTGAGCCGTATTTTACGATTAAATATATAAGCTATAAACACAAAAGCCGTAATTAATGTTCCGGCCCTCGGCCCTTTGGTAACGAGGCGAGAAACACTCGGCCCTCGTTTGGCCCAGGTGGAAGGCATAAAACTAGCCAGACCTATTTTTAACTGGTCGTAATTTAGGCTTCGAGTGGACTTGGAGAATGAAATGTTGGAATAGGTTAAAGGGTATATAGTCCTCCGAGATGGGATGGCATTTCAGTTTCCCCATGAATTAGGCTGGATCGATTACGTAGGGGTCTACATATCCTACTGTTTCACTCGTAAGAATTTCTTGTTGCTAGGATTTATTTTAAGTTCAACCTAGATATGTAGATCGTATAGATGTCGTTGTATATCTTAATTAGCCACGGGCCCCTCCTAAATGCCTATACATGGCGACACTATAAGCCTCCGTGGCATAGCGGCCGGTGCGCGAGGTGGCGTCACAACATCTACTAGCAGTCGTCCAACAACCCTTAGTTTAGCCTTAGGGCTCCCTCAAATGTCCAACAATTGGTCTAACTGCAATGCTTCGATATCGCGTTTGACCCCAGACTCTAAAGCTGAAAAAGCTTCGGATGCGACTGGGATTAACGCTGAAATAATGATGATGATGATGGCGACACTACAAGCCATTTTCGGCATGAACTGACCTCGCATTAGTAATACGTAAAGGATTTCGAACATTTAAAATTGGGTTTACTCTGGTTGTGTATAGCCTGATGTCTAGCCGCTATTTTTAAAACCACGGAATTAATTTGTCCATCTAAAGTTCTTATTAAAAAAAGCGAATCCTCTCTAGACGATGGACCGCACAATAACCTATTAGTAATAGATTATTAAAGGTCCTTAAAAAAACCTCTTGAAATTGTCATGCCAACTATTTGCAAGTAATACCGAGCATTTCAACAAATAGTACAGATTAAACATATTTAATCCCAAATAGAGGAATTATTTGAACAAGTGGTCGCTACTCATCACTGGGATATGGTGAATACTCCCCATTGTCCCATAGAACCCCATGAAAGGTGTATGACAGGTTAAATGGATACGATAACAAAGGGAAGCGGGGAATTTGTGAAAATTATAAGTTTTAATATTTGAATAGAAAGGTACTTGGAACTTGACGAGGGATCTCTTTTATTTTTTTTTGGATATCCAATAGGCGTTTGTTTTTTTGGATGGAGACTATATTCTTTTACTACTCTGTGGTGCTATTAGGGAGTTGGACTTCAAGTCTCGTGTTATTTCAGGACTTGTATTTGTTTTCTAAAAGCGTAGTGTGTACGGGATTTTGCTTGTACATATTTCAGTGTAATTTATCTGCTGGTTTTGTGTCCTAAGCTAGAAACTAATATGCGGTAAAACCTTATTTATTTCTTTAAACTTGACAGCTGACTTAAGTAACAAACCAGTGTTATAAATGTAAGGGGTTTTGAATCCCTTCTTGGTAAAATTCAAGATGGCGCGTGGCGGGTAGTTTCTAATGTATTAATTTTATCATAAATACTGCACATTTCTTTTGGGTGTTAGAAATGTGAGCTTATCAAAACGACAGCAAAATTGTAGTTTGTGCTATTAAATCAGGCAACTGAGGTATTAATCAAAATTAAAAGTCATTTATTCAAATTAGGCTGAGAATCAGCAGTTTTGAACGTCAATAAGACAGTCCCCCCAAAACACACTTCCTAGTACTTTTGCTGGGAAGAAGAAGTGGAGGAACAAACTCCCCAGGGATTAGTTTACGCTGATTTAATGGGAGTAGTTTACGCTGATATAATTATTAGTTGCAAGCCCTGTGTTGCTCGTAGGTTGCAAGGCTTTTAGGAGAATAAATGAACAAGGTTTGATAAATGAGAGCAGTTAATGTAGGGCCAGAACCAGGGCCGCGGGTCCTTCGAAAGAGAAACCGTGGCCGTGACGAACAGGCACGTAAAGGAACATGGGTGGGTTTTAGTCAGTAAAAGTCTGACACGCCATTCCGCACCGCCCAGAGCGGAAGAGGTCATTTGATGATTTCCTATCCTCAAAAAACGGAGATACTACTCACTGCTTTCTAAATATCCTACTCTTCCTCCCATGTCCTTGCTTTCAGTGTATTAACAGCTTTAGGACTTTTGTCTTAGAAGCGATCATCAGATGTTCCTTTCTCAGAATCTAAGTATCGTTTAAACGTAACATCACGTCAGTAATTCTCTGAAGGCTAGTAAAAGCCATGTAATGCCATGTGGACAAGCCTATTGCCATAAAATGGACACAAAACCCTGACTCCGGACTGCTACTGACAACTTTCAGGACCAGAAGAAGGCTTATGTGTTAAGAGAATTCGTATGAAGTAAAATGTTCCGAGAATATCTTCCGACAAACAGGGTATGAACATCACTTCACTACTCCTGCGTGAGCTATTTTGGCTTACCCGTGAAGCACTTTCCTGCAAATTTTATAAACTTCATGTATTGTGTGTCTTTTAGTCTGTGCTCAATTATTTGCTTATTTGCTTCCTTCTTTCTTTCTTTATAACCTAGATTCTGCCCTTGACTTAGTTCGAATGAAATTTCGGGCTGTTGCGTCGTATCCCATCGCCCGCATGTGCTACTACTTCGTTTACACTTAGTGTTATTTCGTGTGTGATATTATGTATCCTGTAATCTTCCTTGATAAATGTACTACCAAATTCTACAAGATTTTTATAAATCTGTCTAGGAGCTTCGGAATTCACACCTCTGATACTTACAACACAAATCTCTGATACTTACAAAGGCGAGCGCTGCCATCAGCGTCACGGAGCTTGGGGTAGGGTACGAGAGTGTGGGGCCGTGGAAGAATTTATACTCCCACGGTCCCAGGCGCTCTCATGATAGAAGGAGCACCGGGGTGGTTTTGGTCAGTAAAAGTCTGACAGACCCCGTCGCCCATCCCTGGGCGGCGGACATCCTATGAGGATTTCCACCCCGAAAAAAAAAGGGCCGGGTAAAGTCAGGAGGTCCAAGACGGGAGCTTGCCTTACAGAGCTCCCAAAAGAGACCTCCCCCTCCCAGAAATGAAAAAACAAACAAATGATCTCTTTTTTTTACCGTAAACCATTGCACTAACGCTGTCGCTGCTTTAACCTGGAACTTTCCATTTTATCTTAATCAGCATATGAACAGTTCACCATCTATAAAGGCGCGAACACAACTTCTCTTTGATCCGCACGACCACAAAATCCACCAGTCACAAACTGATTCCAAGTCCTTTCAACTTCCTGCACATAAATAGTTTTACCCAAATGGGCTTCAGTTTTGGACCATGTTACACCTACATATCAATTAGTATGAGTTATACTCCGTAATGCAACTTTTCTACCCAGACCATTCTCCCGTACCAGAACGTAGGTACCAGAGGTCAGCGTATATTGGTTTAGGATCAGCTAAATCTAAATAGAGGAGTTTACTTACAATATCTCACTGTAGCACTAAAACTGATTCCTGGAAGATGTTTTAAGTATATTCAATATTGACTAAGCGAGGCCGGGGGGCGTACAGTAGCTTATTGGTATTTTGGATTCTGGTTGTGGTAAATATTGGCTCTTTGCTCTTTAACCAGTTTTTGACCGTGTTGGGGTGATTGGTTTTCTAGGGATTTAGAAATTATTCTCACATTGTCATTTTAGTTAGATTTTTAAGCAGCATCTTGTTATTACCGCTTGATAAGTTAAGTTCCCATCTAATTGTAAACACAGGTAATTAGGCATTTTATATTCACTGGAATTCATCATCTACTATAAAATAAAAAACGTGTACAAGTATCTATCTAAGAAAGATGATCAGCAGAGATGACATTGTAAAATAAATGTTGTTATAAGTTAAACTCCTGCGCACCTATGCAAATAGGGCTTCCACAAAATTAATGTCAACACAAAAAGTAATAAAAACTACATTTTGTTGAGCACACCGTTTACATCGCTATGTATTAATCCATTGGATGCTGTTCAAATAATGAGGAAAATAATTTGGATTCCAAGGTAGCGATGTAATGTGAATTTATGATGTTCCCATCATCGTAAAGTTTGCTCTACAAAAGCTTCCAGTCATACAGCTTGAGGTAGGGCTGCCACGATATTAACATTTATCTTTTATAAACTTTTATTTATTATAAGCTTCTGTCTTTTTTATGTAATTATAAACCAGTGCTTAACCGCAATCCTGCCTGATGGTAAGCAGTGATGCAATCGTTGATGGAATAAAAAAACTGAGTGAATAGCAGTGAGCAGTTCTCCGCCAGCCACTACCACATTTTTGATGTAGTCGCTCCATCTCGCCCAAGGGCGTCCTACGCTACGTTTGCCGAGACGCGGTCTCCACTCGAGGACTCGTTTACCGCAACGGTTATCGGCCCTGCGGCATATGTGACCAACCCATTGCCACTTCAGCTTGCTAATCCTCTCAACTATGTCGGTGACTTTGGTCATCTGTCGGATCACCTCATTTCTGATGCGGTGCTTCAGAGAGACGCCCAAAAACACAAACACCACATGCATTTAAAATTGAAAGAATTGTTACGAACTTATCTAAATTGCGTTAACTGAACTTAGCATTTCAAAGACAATGTTAAAAAAATTGTAATCAATTTTAAAATAAATTCCTTAAGTCCCAACCCTAGTTGCGCGCGCGCTTGCAGCAGGGTCAATATTGACGCTGGCAGTAAGCTGCGACGACGCGTCACGCGCATGCGTGTGTCAACATTTGTGTCCCGTCCGCATCGCGATCATGCGCCTATGATACTTCTTTATGGATTTTATGGGAATAGTTTTCAATGGCTTTGACCTGATTTATGGGAAATAAGAGCGGCAGGTGATTTCTTTTTTTATTACATAGGTTTTTTGAGCAAGCGTGGTGATTACGCTCAATCTTTGTCTGTATGAGAGGAGACCTGTACCCAGCAGCGGGCCGATAAAAAGGTTGATGATGATGATGATAGGCTTTTTGAGTAAACACGAAGTTTTTCGGTGCTTCTAAGAAGTTGATTTATGCTCATACCTTTTTAGACCAAATCAGGAAAATTTACAGTCATAAAATCTCGGTTTAACTGATTAATTGTAGACACAACATTACGCCTGTAATCTTTGATGGATTACGTCAGTTTTGGTTATTTAAAAATGGCCAGCTTATTGCTGGGCATTGAATCAAGATCCTGAGCTGCTACTGTGAAGTTCGTGATGACTGAAGATTTCGTGATCAGTAGTAACGCTTGAGTCTGTTCATGTTCTCTGACATAAGATTTCACAACAAACAATTATTCCGATTACCTTGTTCCCAAACGAAACTAGATGTAAGTTTAGTTTTAGCATTTTTTTTTGTATTCTAAACTAGCTTTCCGCCCGCGGCTTCGCCCGCGTGGAGTTCGGTTATATCGCGCTTTTTAGATTTCCATCGGGAACATCAATTTTTTCCGGAATAAAAGGTAGCCAATGTTCTTTCTCAGGGTCTAAAGATTGTCTGTTCCAAATTTCACCAAAATCGGTTGAGAGGTTTAAGCGGGAAAGCGTAACAGACAGACAGACAGACAGATAGACAGACAGACAGACAGACAGAGTTACTTTCGCATTTATAATATTAGTATGGATTATTACCTCCATCTGTTCTTTCCATCCGTTGGCGATCGGCTGGCTAAGACATGGCTGGAGGTTGACCACTGCGTTGCCCAATTTCTCACAGGTCATGGCAACTTTAAAAGTAAACTGTATTCTTTTAAACTTGTTCCTTCGCCTTTGTGTCAGTGTTCTACATCGAACTGTGAATTTGAACAGTCCGCACATCACATCTTGTGGGAGTGTATTCTTTGGCAGAATGAACGCAATATTATGTTGGATAGTGTACAAGTTACATCCGGAGTTGTTTATTATACGGACCTTGTTGAAACTAGAACTAATTTCCGTGCGTTCAGGCGCTTTTGCCATACCTATTATTGGAATCAATTGTAACAGCAAATACCTACTTAGGACCCATTAACTTGATCAAATGTTATTCCGTGGTGCTTGGCAATCTGGGCTTCTCCCAGTTGCAATAATGTCCCTTTGTGCCGATTGGCCTAGTTCTATTCTGTCTCCTGCTTATTATGGAGGGAAGTGGAAAAAATATTTTTTTTCTTACTCCTCCGCTATTCTTTTCTGATTAATTTCGTTGCGGGACCCAAGACAGTTGAAACGTTTCTCCGGGACTCGTCGAGCTTCATTGCTCGGCGTTCTTCTGGCGGTCTCCACTGTTGATTCTGGCTTTCAGGAGTTGCAGTGGGTTGGGAACAGTGTGGCGGGTTTTGTCCCATTCAAAAAAAAAAAAAAAAAAGTATGGATTATTAAGAAAAGGACAGCAGATAAAATATTAGTTTAGTTCTGTCAAATTAAGATATGTCAATTTACGTCATATTTATCTTCTGTCCCTTTTTTATTCATATAGAAGGAATAAGATGACCTTTTTAGTTTAGTTTAGGATCAAGAGAATTGAGTGGTATCCTAAAAAATAACTTAATGTCCATCAGATAGATTTATAAAAAATATTGAACACGTATTTTTTAATTTTTCTTTCATTCAAATACTTAGGAAGATATATTGATTTGAAATGTTGCATGACGCACGCCGTGGTATATTTTGTACCACGGCGTGACGTAATTAGCCCCCACTCCGTAACTTAATACACTATATCTCAGTAGTTTTTGGTAATTTCGACAAAATAAAAAATACGGGTCTTAATTTTTTTCATTATCTATTAAAGACGGACTAATTATTTTTTTGATTTTCATACCTTGGATATATCCCTATTGCTGGTAATATTGAATAGGCTTTTCGGGAACTAGAGTGAGTTTGTACTAGGGTTGTAACGGAGGCTTGTTAGCGGAGGCGGATGCGGATGCGGAGGCGACGAGTCTCACCTCCGCGGATGCGGAGGTTAACGGAGGCGGAGGCGGAGGTGAAAGTACATATAGAAAAAATTGAAATTTATGGTTAATTAAAACAAAATTTTTATTTTAAATACGTACATTAATAGTAGTATACTTGGTAAAAAAATATTACCTTCTTGTAATGAAAATTAAGGAGAAACAAATTGTGCTTGCCGCATTCCCGCCTCGCACTAGTTGATTCTTGACCATTTCGCGCTCAAACGCGGCCGGACTATTTATTTATTGCATAAATACGTAAATAAACCTCCGTTATAACTCCGCTAAAAATTATGCGGAGGCGGAAGCGAAGATACGATTTCTTGCGGAACTTCCGCAGTAACGGAAGCGGAGGCGAAGCTCCGTTACAACCCTAGTTTGTACCAGTTTGCGGAATATTACTAAACCCAGAATCTATTTTAATAGCGCAGTAAAGGTGGGTGGAGGTTCTCGGTGTTCTATAGGATGCATTTCGGGGAGTGTGCGATGGAATTGCATGATTTAATTCCCCCATCTCCGTTCCACCAGCGGACGACCCGTCGTACGGCTGGTTTCCACCCTTACGTTGTTAACACCTCTACGATCCGGACGAAGCGTTTCGCCTCCTCCTTTATACCGCGTACATCGAGGGACTGGAATAATTTGCCAGCGGCGGTGTTTCCGTCGGACTACATTTTGAGTGTCTTCAAGGCTAGAGTAAATAGGCTCTTAATAAACTAGTGCGCTTTACCATCAACGATTGCGTCACTGCTTACCATCAGGCAGGATTGCGGTCAAGCGCTAGTTTATAATATATACATAAAAAAAAAGTAAACACTATGCTTGCTCTGTTATGGTGTTTATGAAAGTTGCAACTTTGTGTGTATAACTGAAGTACCGTACACTTAGCGGTCTTGATATTCTGCGACCAATAGTGTAGCTAGAGATTTTGTTTAGATTTTAGAGGCTATCACAGACAGGCAAGACGCGACTGAACATAGCGACTCTTGTAGAACAATTTCCATGAAAATTTGATGGAAATTGTTCTACTACAATCTTCTCGTGTCACGCCTGTCTATGCGAGCCTTAATCATAGTGTTGTAGTTTGTTAAACTATTCTTAAAGTCGATAAACACCGAATCATCGATTGTTTATGTCGAACATACATTATGTTCCATATAAGAGAGTAAGTAATACGTATGAATATGTCTGTATGTTTGTGTGTGTTGTACTTGTTATGGCTGTGAGGTGGGTGATAAAGTCGCCGCATGTGTCCGAGCGGCTTGGGCGCAGCGTCTTCGTATAGTGTTGTTGTTTAGAGATATCGATGAAAGGAACTTGTGGTATCATAAAGTAGTTTATCGAAGTTTATCGGTTCGGAAAGTCAGGTTACAATGTTAGCAATGTCGTTTTTATTTTAGAAAATGTACGTACATCAGAATATCAACTCTCGTAAACGTAAAACCTTCAAAGATGCACATCTCGGCGATAAACAACTGTCAAAAATTTGTCAACATTTTGAGTATGTTTGTAGGATCATTTAGAGGTCTTTATGTCAGATTCATACTGGAATAGACTTGAAACCTTTCTTAAAATTGCAAGAGAGAGTCTCCCCTGAGCAAAGCACAACTGCAAAAAAAAATATTTCGTTTCATTAAATATAAAATGCTCTGAACAGTCATGAAATTCAGTTGAAGCTTAAGAAAGTTGTAATAAATACTTTATGTGATACTAGCTGCCGCCAGCGACTTCGTTCGCGTGAAGTTAGTTATGTGAACATTTTATTTTAACCCCAAAATATACAGCATACATTTTAAATTTTTGTTATGCTCCGCTCCTATTAGTCGCAGCATGATGTTATATAGCCTAAAGTCTGCATTAATGGGCTATCCAACGCAAAAATATTTTTTCAAATTGTACCAGTAGTTCCCGGGATTAGCGCGAACAAACAAACAAACATACAAACAAACTCTTCAGCTTTATAAATTAGTATAGATTTCTAAATTAACAGCTACAACAGCAAAATCTTTAGTTGGATTATATTATATGAAAAATGTCACCAACTCTATTTTCCTCGCAAAAGTACTAGTGCAGTACCCGTTACATATCGATAAACCAGAAAACTCAGTCGGTCTCACAATAATGGTTGGGGCGTGGTACATTGGCCACAACAAAACGAACAAACCAACGCGTATATATTGTTATTACTACGTGATGAGAACGTGTATAAGACATGCAATATGCAACAATGCGGGTCATGACGTCAATACGTAAGTAAAATATGAAATCGTTTTTCAGAGTAAAGTAGGGTGTTTAGTAGGGAAGGAAAATGGTAACTAACTGTTTTTCACCCATCTTTATTCCCCTTTCTTCTTTTGGCTCTTTTCATGTTTGTAGGTGTTTTATAAATTACATGAATTCATTTTCACCATAATTTAGAGATTTTGTTTTGAAAATTTGGCACACAGATGGTTTCTTGTCGAATCAGGAATGAGGAGATCCGCAGAAGAACGAGAGTAACCGACATAGCTCGAAGAATTGCAACACTAAAGTGGCAGTGGGCTGGGCACATTGCCCGTAGGACCGATGCCCGATGGGGCCGACGGGTTCTCGAGTGGCGACCACGCACCGGAAGACGCAGCGTGGGTAGGCCCCCGACAAGGTGGACCGATGGCCTGGTGAAGGTCGCGGGAAACCGCTGGATGCGGGGGGCGCAGGACTGGTAGAGAACCTTGGGGGAGGCCTATCCAAGCCGTCCAGCAGTGGACGTCTTTCGGCTGAAATGATGATGATGATGGTTTATAACCAGGAATAACACATATATTCAAAATCATTTTATCCTATTATTCCCACGAGATTTAAACTTACACGGGTAAAACGCGCGGTGCAGCTAGTATGCCCATAAAATTATGTTTCGGGCAGTAGATATTCGAAGATACTTAACGTCAAACGTCACGTTTTGCCAGTATTTGACACTGTCATTTCCTAGCTGCCAATCTCTGAAGAAATGTCGAAATAACCTCAAATAAATACGATCAACGCTTCAGGCGGAATTAAAATTAATATTAATGAAATAGATACACATAAATTAACTTTTCTAAACCAGTTACTAACTACTAGTCTAAAGTCATCATTTGAATTAACTTTCATGATTTAATAGTAAGCTAACTGAACTTGTAGCTTTTAACATAACATTAAATTGAAGCCATACATAATTTAAGACTAAAATTTATGCATAGGCTGGACACAGAAATCATCCATAAATATATCATTAAGACAGGAAACTTTCATCACAGGCGATTATAAAACTCCACAAAAGTTTTATGAAAATAATGTATTATCAATGCAATGACAGAAAAACGGGTTTCTCGGTGGTAGGCCATAACATCGGCTGCCGGCAGAAGTTATCACCCACCAGACAAAGTCTTGCCGCCAAGCGATTCGTCGTGTTCCGGCATGATGTCTGGTGAAGCCGTACGGAGGACGGGTCTGAGCAGTTGTGTTGCGATTTGTGCCGAGTACGATGCGTCAAATGTTGTTGTGTCGGGAGTTTGGTCGTGGAGGCTCTCCACATCAATCTCCCTGTGGCGCAGCATCGTTGGTCGTGTTGTTGGGTTTAACATTGCACCACCTCGCTCAACAGCCGTCTTCCTTCCTATTCACTAAGGTTTTTTTAAGTGAATGGGCTTAATAAACTAGCGCGCTTTACCATCAACGATTGCATCACTGCTTACCATCAGGCGGGATAGCAGTCAAGCGCTAGTTTATAATTATTAAAAAAAAAATGTTAGACACAGAAATCACGCATAAATGTATCATTAAAACAGAAAACTTTCACCACAAAAGTTTTATGAAAATAATGTATTATCAATGCAATGACAGAAAAACATTCAAAAACCAAAAAGAACGCATCGTGTTGTAACGCGCGCGCAGTAATGATAGTGATGTGCCTCTCCCAGCCGTATATAATTTACTAAGGATTGAGTTATTAGTAGTCTCGAGATACCAGAAACCGATGCTGGTTTAATGTGAGCGGCTTTTTCGACGTCTTAATGTGATTTTGATATGGTCTGACGGAAATTTGAGTATCGTGTTAGATTTGAACTCAATTAAGACATCTTTTTTATGTTTTCTGTGACGAAATTAACGGATTCAAGTGTGTTTAACTAAGCTTAAGCGTGGGTAGGTATCAGAAATGTTATGTTAAATGTTTTAAATGAAGATTACTCTGACTTAATGCGTGTTGCGCAACAGTTTTGATACAGCTTTTGTTTACCGTGAGCAGCTTCGATGTTTTATGAACTGGACTAAGTACATGCGTGCTGAGTTCAAGGACCTTTTAAGAGCGGATTGCATTGAGGACTATATTGCATTAAATATGGTGTTCTTGCACTTTCCATTTGTGTTTCAATCATTTGATTTATGATGACTGTAGGATAGAAAGTGATGTGTACTCTCGGTGTTTTTCTTCACCGTTTTAAGAGCAGTGGTGATGAAATTGTTCACACAAAGCGCTTATCTGGCTTCTAACTACAACTCTTCTCATCATAATTTTCTTGCCCCTTATCCTAATTTATTTGGGATCGGTGCAACAAATCTTTTTCTTCTATGGTTTTCTATTACACGTCATCTCCGTGTTTACCCCCTTCCTAACCATGTTTCTTTGGTGTTCTCTTCTTATAGCCAATGTCATTCATACTCAAAACCCTCCTAACAACATTTTACTTTTTTATATATTTCACATCTATGAAATAGTCTATCTATGGAATAGTTTCTTTTAATAGTGAAACAAAGATAAATTCAGTCCAAGTCGTCATCAATGTAAATGGATGTCGCTGCATCCTTATTCTTTTATTTATCATTCAAGTCAAGACAGTGTAAAACCGGTACATCTCTTTTTAACATGTCCTTTTATTCCAAGTCTTTCGAGACATTAACTTACAAGTTGTACGGTAACTTCAATTGATCGCATCAAAGGGTCAAAGTCACACTAAAGTGATCAAAAGTTATCAAAGGAGGATCTGTAGAATCTCCATGAGCATACTAAAAGACAGTCGACTTAATTAAGTGTCACACCCGATTTTTTTATACAAATCTCCTTATTATTTTCTTTGGTCCTTTGAACCGGATCGAGGGCTTGTGGGCGTAAGTTTGTCGCTTTCTTATAGTCCCCCAAGAATTGATTATGGTATTTTTTGTGGGGCATTGTAGGGTAATCACGGCGTGTCTTTTATCATGGTTAATGATCACAGATTAACATGTTGTGGTGATGTGATGGGATGGTGATGACGAGGCCGAATTTTGTATTTTGATTTTGAATTTTAATCGGGTTTTTATGTGGCGAGATGTTTTTATGAAATTGATGGGACATTCTTGATGATTTAGTTACAGGTTTCATTACATACATTTTATGTAGACATAAAGTGGACACGTCAATTAATTAAACTGCATATGATGTCGTTTCCAGTCTGCATACCAAATTCCACTATCAAGTATCTCGTAGTAGAAGTGAATGATGGGAAAAACCCACAGTCGGTCCGTTACTACTATTTTGTTTGCTAAAGACATATTCTTTTAAATCCATTGTTAAAAATTTAAGCGCGCTTTACCATCAAACATTGCATCACTGCTTACCATCAGGCAGGATTGTGGCCAAGCACTAGTTTATAATGATATAAAAAAAAAATTAAAAGTTATCTGAACACTAGTAGGTATGTATTTTTATTTATTGCCGCATTCTTGTCGGACGACAGCAGGTCAAGCTACCCGAAACTGTCAACAGAGATAAAGTTGAAAATTTAATACAGAAATCTGACAGATTGTAGTAAGTATGTAGTTTGATGTGCTGTCGTAAGTACCTATTCATTTATGTCATGGTTTTTTGAAACACAGTATTCAGTGTTTGAAAAAGCAAATGAATTGATTGAAATTTCATCCAATTCTGACGACAATCAATTCATACAATTCTGACGACATATAAAAAAAACCTTACAAAACTTTTTAAAGAGATTTTGTAAAGGACTCCAAGGTTGACTTATAAACAACATTAAAACTAATTATCCATATCAAGTGAATTAAAACTATATATACAAGTACTTAGAATACATATTTGAAATAACAGTAGATCTCTCCCGGTGTCTACGAATTCCTTGTAACGGATGTCGGGTGATTAAGAAATAACTTATTAAACATAACCAAGACTTGCCCTGTCATGTTCTGTTTGTTAATTTAGAAGCCAACACTAATGACTAAGTGAGTTGCCTTTTCTTTATTGGGAAGTAATTAATTAATATTTTTACATTTATAAACCACCAATTGTATGGTGAATACGTCATTAAAATGCCGATATTTTTGAGATCTCACTTCAAGCCTTTCCCATCCCTATTTAAAAGTCATTTGAAAGTGAAGGACGATATTGTGTCCCGGTTGTTTACCTTTCAGCTCTACTCGTAAAAGTCTGTTAGGGAAATTGGTTGGTCATAAAGTTGGCTATTCCTATCTTTAAAACAGACTTGTTCACACTACATGTGGCTACCAGACGCTCTAGGACCGATTAAAGGACTGGCTATTTTAGCTCAAAACAACGATAGATCTATCTACGTTAAATATTCCAAAATAAATCTCGAACCAGAAAGCAGGACCGCGAAACGAGTCTTAACGAACTTAAATAATGTTTTTAATTCTTTTTCTATACTGGCAAGACAGCATGTCGGCGCACGAGTGTTGCCCGGGGCGATTTGGGCATTTTTTTTTCTTCCATATGAGTTACGTTCGCCCAAGCTTGTTCTTGCGGGTAATGGCTTCATTATACACTCGGAATCTCAGGAAAGAAACTTGGGGGCAAAAACCTGAAGTGGAACCAGCTAGATCGAGGTCTTAGTGGAAATGTTGAACGGCGCACTTCAAAATGATTCTTAAACAGAATTGAAGTAATTTAAATGATAACCTTCAAATTAATGACATAGCATAACCCCTGTACTCGCTGAAGGATTAAGCAAAGTTACACCTTTAGTGCACCTTTACTGCACCAGGTATTTTTAAAGCTCGTATAAGGGAAACGCCTATTAAAATATCCTCGATCAAATTTGAACTCCGATTACTGCTGCATTACACATACATAAAAAACCAATAACACTTTTTTCGACCCCGATATCGTCGACTCTGCTCATCAGTAGCCCTCGCAACCACTAGATCAACGAGGCGGTCATCAAATAAATAATTGAATACAATTATCTCATTTTTTGTTTGAGCCCACACTTGTGAATCTTCTTTCTTCTAATTCCTACACTCAAGGCTTCTTGTTTTTGGGGAAATTTCGCAGATTTAGTAGCAACTTAATAATACCCCAATCGAGATCGTTTCGGTAATCGTTTCTGAGTTATTACGCAATTACGTGCTCAGTTTCGTGTTTTTTTAAACAGCTCTTGTGTTGCAATTTTGTTGGACGAGATGGCTCTGTGATCGTAACACGATTCTGAATTCCAGTGGCTTCCTAACTGGTGGCATAAAATTTCATTATATTCACATATTCGGCATAAAAAGAGATTTGGAATTTGAGGTTTGCATTAAAATGGGAAGATTTTAAAGTCAGGCGTGATATAATATCAGATGATAACGTCGATAAGTTCTAAATGAAACATCAGAAGTTATAATCATGATTTATGAACGAAATTTATCTGCTCTGTCCCAATTTTAAAGGCGGTGACAAAGTGACTTTTTAGCTCGATTCTTATAGATAAGGATCCCAAAAATATTAGGAAAGTACCTAATACCGAATTGATATATCGATGAAAATGTCTCCATACGTCACCATTGCGGGGGTCTACAATAATTGGTTCCTATGTAATGACATTCCCTCGTAAATTTGCTGAAAAATTACTAGGTATCCATAATTTTAGTATCTGGTTCGAAGCTTAAGTTTTTATTTTTGCGCCTTGTCATTTGGCACGGCTTTCTGGCGTTGTATAGTTTTGCAAAACTGATAATTTGTTATCATTTAATTGAAGCTGTGAGATGGGTCGCTACTCACGGATGAGGATCGTTATTTACTTTATTTTACATTATATAAACGACAGCACATGAAGCTAATACAATCTGACACATTTTTTTATTAGATTTTCAACTATAGCTCTAAAGCATTAAGGCTCAAGGTTGATTATGATAGTTTGACAGTTCCGGGTGGTTAGACCTGATGTCGTCTAGAGTATATTGGTAGTGTAGAGTATAATTCACCGAACAGTAACTAACCAATCCTAGCTGAACCTATCTAACCAAAATTAATAGCTTTCGATCCTCAGTCGAAATCATTGCAACAAAGTCTATTAAATCAATCATGTCGAAGCCAAGTTCAATGAAGTCCAATATAAAACTATTACTCACAATCATGATTCAATTTACAACCAATCGTTTACGCATAATAATTCATATAGAACTAATAATGTTTCAAGTTATAGTATATAGTACGAAGAAGACAAAAAAGGTTCCTCTCGAACAGCTAAAGACAGATTTTTATTACAGATTACTGTTTAACTAACGACTGTTCACAGTCTTTTATTCTTGGTGAACAAAAACAACATTAATCTGCGCACAACGTGGTGTTTATCTCTATTCACCCATTGAAAAGGTGCAATAAATATAGTAAGCACACGTCGAGCAATTGAAATGTACACTACTTAATAATCGCCGGCATGCAACGCCAGCACACGACCACGCTCCGTGTGGCCGGCTCGCTTATACCCTACGATTTTATCGATATCTGAGAATTTTTATTTCCCATCACCTTTACGAATACCGATGCCACTTTTATTACTATCGATGTTTTTTTTATAATAGCATTCCCATCACTAGTCCGTTTGACGGCTGTGAGATGTGGTTTTAGAAACCCAATAGGTTGATTAGGCATGATTGTTAGTCTTTCTTTTAATCATGTTGCTATTATAAAATTTCTTGTTAACTCGAACCTATTATGAAACGTATTCAGATAAAAAAGTATACTTCACAATGATACAGCGTGATAAAGAATGAAAAGGAATGTTACTCATCCTCTACTTATGGATATATTATTTTGATAATTATACTGATACAAAGATATACCAGCTTAAGAGTTTTTTAAACGACTGGCAATTCAAAAGACACGAAAAAAAGGCATGTTTTAAAATCAGAACAATGGATCTACTGTCAACTAGACCGCGTCTTTTGTCCTTAGTCATAAAAAGTAAATTCGAACACAGAATGTCAATTTGAAATTTAGAATTCCGCACTAGTGTCACTCCGAATGCAATTGACTCATCCGATTCATTCGATTATCGAATATCGTCACGTGTGGTCGCAGATCTTATGCATCGATATCTCGGGCGAATACGCTGGATGACAACGCCAAAGCTAGTTCGTTCTCGCCATATTTGCCATGTCCAACGTAAAGATTTATAATATAAAGTGGTGCTAGTAAAATAGTGACCGCATATTGCGGTTTTATTAGTGCTGGGACTTGATTTAGTGTTTTGTAATTGAAGTACAAGTAGTGATGTAGTGAATTTTAATTATGCGATTAATTATTTAGCTCTCTTCGTAAATAAGTGTATTATAATAATAAAGGAGGTTATGTTTAAGTAATTGCTGTGCAGTTGATTGGTTTACGTGTATTAACAGTACTTTGAAAACGTGTTGCAAAGTTTAACTAAGCAGAAGTTAGATTAAACGCGTGGGTATTACGCCCACGCTTGAGAACTGATTATAGATGTTAATATATGACCTAAAGTGATATTAGTGGGCTATTAATTATTCAATGGTATTTTATTTTAGAAATCCAGGTATGTAAATAAAATTCTAATCACGAAGTTTTATCGATACAGGAGCGATGTCTTCGTTCGCGTGGCTTAAAATTTCGCTTAGCGTTATTTCTAATTTTTTATTTTAGTTCGGTTCCTAAGGGTTTTAGTGTGAAGTTAAATAGCCTGCAGCCTTAATTCCGAATCAGGCTAAAATTTAAAAATAAAAAACCGTAGGTGGTTCTGGAGATTAGTGCGTCCTAACAGACAAATTTTTTTTTTTTTTTTATGAAACTTTGCCCCACATTAGGTATTTTTCCTATATTGTGGGTGCTTCTACAAACATAATATAAATTCACATGCACAAACTTTATTATTAGTGAGATAGTAGGTACGTATGAATACATATACAATATGTAAAGAAAACCCTGTCCGACCCGTAAGGATAATAAAGGTTAGGTAAACACTTGACCAAATATAATATAAAATTTTACATAATCATCATAGTAACAATACTAATGAATTTTGAGATAATCCTTTTTTCCAGGGAATTAATTCCAATTTCCCCGAAATTTGGTAATTTTTAAAAAAGTGACAACTCCGGTATTATTATAAGCGAATAGCGACGCGACCACGTCACAGGTGCCGCGTGCCCTGACCCCCGCCGCCCTCGGAAAGGGGTTGCTTATCGCACATGTATTAAGTTACCTCTTTTTGCGCAATAATATTTATTTTTTTAGGGGGATTTTTTTTTAAGTTAAGCCTGTCTTTGTATCCATTAGTAGAATCAGTTATCGATACCTAACAATACCTTCACGGATCGGACAGGGTTTTCTTTACATATTGTATGTAATTAATAGAAGAATTTTGTCTAGCCATTTCGCATAGTACGTTGAGGTTTGCGTATAGCAGCATTTTATTATGAAATTAAAATGAACGAACTTTTAAAACTAAACGACTATTTTTGAAAACAGTAGTAGGTAATTTTATACTCATCATCATCATCTTTTTATCCTTTTTCTAACTACATACTTGTATTAGGGTCAGCTTCCAATCTAACCGAATTAAGATTAATACATACCAGTATTTTACATGAAACGGCTGCCTATCTGACCTCTACAACCCAGTTACTGGGTAATGCCATACCCCTTTGTAAGACCGGTTGGCTTCTGACCTACCCTTAATGACTGCCAAAGTTCTACGACCAAATATTACTACTAAAGGTACTTATTTATTGGCTACTAGCGGCCGCCAGCGACTTCGTTCGCGTGGAGTTAGTTATGCTCCGCTCCTATTGGCCGCAGCTTGTTATATAGCCTAAAACCTTCCTGGATTAATAGGCTACCCAAGCAAAAATATTTTTTCTAATCGGACCAGTAAGTAGTTCCTGAGATTAGCGCGTTCAAACAAACAAACTCTTCAGCTTTATATATTAGTATAGAGTACCTATAGATAAGCCTTAGAAACAAGCACTGCTTATCATAATTCACCCTATTTACCATTAGCGATTGCATCACTGCTTACCATCAGGCGGGATTGCGGTCAACGATCAGTTTAAAATTTATAAAAAAAAAATAATTAAGCCCTCACATAATCTACAAATTCCACTCACATCTCTATCTAGAGTAAGCTAAACAATTTGCATTTTTAGCCGCACTAGCCGGTCCCTTGTCGCCTAGGCGCGATGTTACCGCTAGATCACGCCGGATAATGCGGGTAGTATCAAGTTCCTGCTAAGATCTTAATCGGCAGATGTATTAGCGCGGCTGTTGGGGGCTGGCGCAAGTTAGAAACTGGCTAGTTGGCTAAATTTTCAAAAATAAAGTTTTTTTTTAATATTTATAAACTAGTGCTTGACTGTAATCCCGCCTGATGGTAAGCAGTGATGCAATCGTTGAGTGTAAAGGACACTAGTTTATTAAGCCTATTCACTTAAAAAACTTAGGAATAGGAAGGATGACGGCAGTTGAGCGAGGTGATGCAATGTTAAACCCAAGAGACTTCTGCCTTCTTTTTCATAAACAGTACCTTTTCTGTAAATGCTCGGCTCTCCCGCCAGAACTTACGCGCTTCTAAACATTCTTCTAGAACATGGTAGAAGCTTCCTTTGAAAACCTAAGATGCGTGTCCCTATTTTTTGACAAGAGTTATCTGATATCCGTCAACGAGGCTGTGTTTTATCTCAGTAAAGGGGTTACTTTTTGCCCCAAACCCCATTTGTTATAACATGGATCATTGTGTGTATGATAAAGTCTTGTTTTATTTAAAATTTCTGGCACATTAAATGAAAACAGAAATATTTCTTTCTAATGAAATGTTCTGTATGTAACTCAGTAAAATAAATATAAACACCGTTTTACTTTCAGCTTGGGGGGGTAACAACCCCCATAAGGGTTTGTTACAAAACCAACAAATAAATATTACTTATTTAGTTTCGATCGAACTTGTCCATCTATATAAAATTTAGCTAATTCTAAAACTAAAAGATGTCCCCGCCCTATCTTAACCCTGCAAAAGCGCACCTCGGTCGCACATACATGCATCCTTAAACACTTATAAACCATTGTGTTGGCAGTTAATTAACCCTCTCAAGATTTATCGCGCTCACTCGAGAGCATGTCACTATGATATAGTACCTCGAGTGACCCACCGGTTTCTCAAAATCGATTTCATATCGGGGTTAAATTGATATATAGAATGATTAAAAAAATCGTCTTAATTGAACAGGTTATTCGAGTAAGTAACGATATCGATTAAAAATGTATCGAGTTTCGATTACTGAGTCGATTGATTTGTTTTTGTGAGTTTGTTTAGTGAAATGTTACTTTTTTTACTGGATTATTGTGCTTTAAAATTCCACAATCTTTTGAGGGCTACCTCTACGTATGACGTTCACATAAATTGGCCATCGCATACTGAAACCTGCGTTACTCTATCATAGCCTATGCTATAACTGTTTTAGCTAGACAGCTTAAGATCTGTTATTAATGAGAATGAAATCTCATCTTCATAAAACGAGTTATTATTCCTATTCCTTCTCTGTCAGTGCTGTAAGATTGTGGAATTCAGTCCCGCCGATTTAAACACTATTTCTATATTTAAACGTCGATAAAAAGAGATTACCTTTCTTCTATACTGTAAGAATTTGTTCATTATACAATATGTTAAGAAAAAACCCCGTCCGATCCAAAAGGATAATAAAGGTTAGGTATACACATGACCAAATAAAATATGAAATTTTACATAATCATCGTAGTAACAATACTAATGAATTTTGAAATAATCTTTTTTCTCCGCGAGTTAATTCCAACTTCCCAAATTTTGGTAATTTTTAAAAAAGTGACAACTCTATTTTAGGCAGTATTATTATGAGTTATGAGACCACGTGCCGCGTGCCCTGCCCCCCTTCACCCGCGTATGTATGCCTACCGTGTTGCTTACCGCACATGTATTTAGTGACCTCGCTTTTTCGAAATAATACTTATTGTTTTAGGGGGCTTTTTTTTAAGTTTAGCCCGGCTTTGTAGGCATTATTAGGATCAGTTAACGACGCTTAACAATACCTTAACGGATAGGGCAGGGTTTTCTTTACATATTGTAAGTATATATTTTAGTATTATGTATTTATTTAAGTATACTTAAGTAACTGTTTTTGTATTATATGTTCAGGTATATTTAATATTATTACTTTTATATTTATCGTATTCATATTATGTATTATTTCCTCCTTGTTCTTACACACTATTGTCTACATTTCTGTTTTACTTCTTCTTTCGCAGGTCTGCTGGAAGGAATTTCTTAATAAATAAGCAGCACCTTTGTACTCAGATCTTCATTTTGTTGTGTATTGTATTGTGTTACAGAAATAATAAAATAAATAAATACAGATAACTTCCATCTAATGGGAAGTAAAGTGTAACTATTTGTGAACAAAATGTTTTAATCAGGAGACCTTTGGAGGGACTGACTGTACTGAAATACTTAAAAGTTAGGTGACTGCAATGCTTCGATATCGCCTTCGGGTTGTGGAGGTCAGACGGCAGTGACTTCACGGAAAATATCGAAGTTTTGCCAAATCAGCAGTTAGACTGGTAAAGCGGACCCCAGACTCCAACGCTGAAAAAGCTACGGATGCGACTGGGATTAACGCTGACATGATGATGATGACCTTTGAAGGGACAGTACTGAAATATAAAAGTTAGGTGACGTAGGGTGTCAAGAGTCTGTATCCCTAATATTCGCTGGGGTGTCAGCTCCTTTCATCTAAATGTTCAAGGTGAGGTGGTTATTTATCTCACTGGTGTTGCTGTGGTCCGATGACTTGACCATAATCACAGGGAAGTGCTGGATGCAGACCGCGTCCAACCGGTCTTTTTATAAATCTTTAGGGGAGGCCTGTGTCCTGTCCAGTGGCCTTCCCGTGACTGACATGATGATGATTATGACTGCTGATGTTTTCGTGCTTGCTCGTTCCTTTTAAGTCGGCAACGCTTTGGAATAGGTACCTTCAGCTTTCTGACTGACCGACCAATTGACAATTAAAATATGCCTGTTGTTACGTAACCGTAAATAAAATTTTCTCTGCTTTTATTGTAATTTTTATTAAATTTCCTTTTTGTTTTAAATAAAAATCAAATTTCCTTCATTTTTAAGAAAATAAAAATTACTTTTTGTTTTGAATGAACATTCAATTTCTTTTTTATTTTTTCTTTATTTCAAAAATATAAAATAAGAAATAAAAAGGAAAGTTTATTTTCATAAAAAAACAGTACAGTCTAGAAAAAACAGTAATAGTAAGTAACAGTATTATAAAAGCAATTGGAGTAGGGAGAATGACTATCCTATCATCATCAACCTTTTATCGTCCCACTGCTGGGCACAGTTCTCCTCTCATACAGAGAAGGATTGAGCGTAATCACCACGCTTGCTCAATGCGGGTTGGGGATTTCAGACTTAAAGTCCAGGTTTCCTCAAGATGTTTTCCTTCACCTTCAGTCATTGGTATCCAAGATATACGTAGAAAGTACATATTAACTTTAGAAAAGTTACAGTAGTACTTGCCTGACCTAGAATCGAACCCGCGCACTCATACTTGAGAGGCTGGTGTTTTAACCACTATCCTATAGGTATCAAATGATAACTCTAGTAGAAGTATAATCAACTGTGAAATAGTTTTTGTAATAAATAAACTTCAATCAAGAGTTTGGTTATTAAGATATTCAATTCAACTAATACAATCGTTAAAAGGCTTGTTAGGGGTTATTAATTCGTAATTGTCCATCAGATAGTATGGGTAGATAAACTGTTGGTACTTCTTATGATGACGTCCAAAGAATTGAAGAAGTAAATAATAAAATTAGAAGAACGGTAAAATTTTTATAATTCAAAACGTTCATTGAACGCATACCAAAGGTCTCATCTCGGCTACAATCAGATGTCAAAAACAAATTTTTGTCAATCAGATGTCAAAAACTTGACAAAATATAGGCATTTTGTCAAGTTTTTGGCATTTGATTGTATCCCTAATTTCCTAGAATTTAGAGATATGACTGCATTCCCTATTAAATATCCATAAATTCCCTAGAATTCAGAAATATTTTTGATATATTGAGGCAGAGATAAAAAAAGAGTAATTTATCACAACTAGGTTTCACGAAAAAAAATCTCAATGTCACAGTGTTTGTTGTAGAACTCCTCCAAAATGGCTGAACCGATTTTAATGAAATTTCGTATATACATTCGTTGGGAATGAGAATAGGTTTTTTGGTAGTTAACGAATGTATACAATATTTAAAGAAAACCCTGTCAGACCCATAAGGATAATAAAGGTTAGGTAAACACATGACCAAATATAATATAAAATTTTACTTCATCATAGTAATATTGTTACTAATGAATTTTAAAATAATCTTTTTTTCCCGCGAATTAATTCCAACTTCCCCGAAATTAGGTAATTTAAAAAAAAAGTCAACACTAATTTGGCTGTACGCTTATGCGATTCGGCCACGCGTCGCGTGCCCTGCCCCCCGTCGCCCGCGGAAGGGTGCCCTGCCGCATATGTATTAAGTTACCTCTTTTTGCCAAATAATATTAATTTTTTAGGGAGATTTTTTTTTAAACTTTAGTCCGGCTTTGTCGGCATTAGTAGAATCAGTTATCGATTCCTAACAATACCTTCACGGATCGGACAGGGTTTTCTTTACATATTGTATACCTACAGCTAACGAGCAATTTACTCTAGCTTCGATTAACTATACTATTAATTTGAATTTACTATGTATTTGTGCTTCTTTCGATTATACTATTACTATCAATTGAAATAATTTTGAAGCATATTCCTAATCCATTGCTCCATATATTCCATAAAATGTGTGATCAACAACGCAAATAAATCAATGAATGTTGTTGAACTGTCAAAATGAAACACACTGCTACTGTTACATAATTACCCTGCTGGTTATCAGCAACTCCAAAATCAACATTACATTAAAAAAACAGTAATTAGTCGAGCCAAAGAACGATAATTAACACGAGAAAATTGTTAAAGGGAAATAACTGCGAAGCCAAGTCGGACTTGCATTGCACACGAACCTTTATTCGGTTCAATATTTAACACTACCTGTTTTTAAATACTTCAGCAAAACAAACGAGCAAAACACGGCGCATGTGTGAAAACTCCTTTTGTGTATATACCGCTATAATGTGAAATAAAATATAATTAAAAAAAAAAAAAAAAATTATTTCACATTATAGCGGTCTTATTAGTAAGTACATAACATACATACAATTTACAATATGTAAAGAAAACCCTGTCCGATCCGTGAATGTATTGTTAGGTAGCGATAACTGATTCTACTAATGCCTACATAGCCGCGCTAAACTTAACAAAAAGTCCCCCTAAAAAAATAAATATTATTTCGCAAAAAGAGGTGACTTAAGACATATGGGTGAATATACGCTATTTGATTTTTTTGTGTCCCAGGTGGAAATGTGATCTGTATCATTCAATATTTATAATTTATCTATTTGACACTATTTTAAAATTGGTAATGGTAGAGGCCAGACGATATTTCCATTTTTTTGAGTGTTACAAGTGCCAGAGGAAAATGTGTTACCAGAGGAGTGACAACACTGGCAGAGAAGTGACAAATTAAACCAGGGAAGTGACATAATATTGATTATTAACTAAGCAATGGGTCTGATATTAAATAAAATATGTGTGAATTATATTGCTTGAATATTTTTTTTATTATACAAGATACATTAAGTCTTCACAATTCCTTAATGCAACCGTATTGTAATATTAGTACCTAGTTTGTTTATTCTCTAGTTTCAATTGCCCATATTAAATAACAGAATTGATACATATTATTTCGTTTATCAATTCATCATATTTAATTAATTCAAAAACTTAAATGCCTCTTTTAAGACACGATTAATAAACTTACTCAATAAAACTAAAATGTAAACTTCTAACAAATCAAAACAAAATTACTGTCTAATGATACTCCTATCATTCTCAAAGTTATTTAAACAAATAAACTTAAAAAATATCAGTCTACAGTATACCTACTTGGATACTTTAAGTTCTTGCAAAAAGAAAAACTGTTTTTTTTATAAATACCAAACAAAATAAATTACTTTTCAAATACATCAAGTGGCTTTGGAAACTTGTAGAATACTCTGTTACCTTCCATACATATATGGCACTGGTAAAATAGCCAAGATCTGTTGTCCCATTTAATATCAAACATGTCATTTTCATTTATTTTAAAAAGAGTAGTATCTTCATCGGAGATCTTTCTCTGATGTCTCCTTCTTCATCAAAACCTAACGAACATATGCCAGCCTATCTCACAGCCTTTGTGGCGTAGCGATAGCGTGGCGTAGCAGTTAGACTGGTAAAGCAGACTCCAAAGCTGAAAAGGCTTCGGATGCGACTGGAATTAACGCTGAGATGATGATGATGATGATAGGCCAGCCTATCTATATTTTTTATTATTAATATGGTATCCCACAAGAACAAAATCTCCATTCTTGTCAATCATGGAAATGTATGTAGGTATCAGGTGAATTAAGCAGATGAGTAGACGTTTTTGTAACTATTTTATTTGACTCAAAATACTCCGCACCTTTTAATTTGGTTTTGAGGGTATTTAATGTCCTCAAACCCAAAAAATCAAAAATCGTGGCCCTAGCGCACAGGCAAATGAAGGAACATAGGTAGGTTTTAGTCAGTAAAAGTCTGACACGCCTTTCCGTTCCGCCAAGAGCGGGAGAGGTCATTTGATGATTTCCCATCCACACCAAAAAAAAAGTATTTAATGTCGCCTAAGTAGAAATGAGGACAAAAATTGTTACAAAAACAGCTAAGGCTCTTCATGTACAACGTGGTGCTCAGATAGTTTGATAGTTTCCCCGTACTTGATTTACTTTTAGTGTACCAGAAAAGGTTTAACATTTGGTTTATTATCTTCCATTAACTTCTTTTGAAAATCAATTTATTTTTCAGGTATCACAAACAATTGAAGAGCGGGATAGCATTTGGCTAGTTCCATAACAAAGTCCTTAATCGTAGCAATGTCATAAAGCTCCAATTTTGTCAGTGGTCCGTTTATACGTCGTTCTGTTACCATCGGGCGCTCCTTTGTCATGACCGGCTTCATGATAATTCGTCGGTACTAATCGGAGCAGGTGAAGTACACCCTAGGGTTGCAAGTATACCTGCTAGGGCCGCGGGTTGTTTGAAATACCTATCATGGCCCTGACACAGGCCAGTGAAGTAACACGGATGAGTTTTAGTCAGACACTTTAGACGAGCGATGTTCTTTTGTGGTAGTGGAGGTTGGTCTTCATTATCGGATTCAGGTGGGGTTACTGGATAGTTTCTAGTTGATTGTAGCTTCACGCAATCTCTATGCTTTCTAACCTTCCCTCTCCATATTTTTCTGATAGCCCTTTGTTCCCTTTCAGTCACCATGATGCCATCATGTATGCTCTTAATTTGTCCCTTTCCATTTTCTTTTTATATTGTTGCCTTTCTTCTTCTTTTAAATCTGCACTTTTAATCGGATCGTTTTTAATTCATTGGTAGCATAATTTGTGAGCTTGGCGGTTTTTTCTAACCTCTCTTCCCTTGTTTGCTTTTTTAGACATTCACCATGATGTCTGATTATGTTAGAATATCTAGAAGCAATAATAAATAACCCTTAACACGTTAAAATATTGAACGAAACGGAATTTCGTCACTTCTCTGGTGATCATGTATTTCCTCTGGCATGAAATATGCCAGTGGAGTGACGCCAGAGAAGTGACAAAATGACACATAACCCACGGAAACAACATCATTCGCTTTACTCACCACAGTTTCATTTAATTCATGGCTTCTGTACACAATAAGCATTGCATTGACTAAAGCTAGAACTTCATAGCGATAAAATACAAAAACTTTTGCTTACCAAAGGAAATACTCCAACGACTGGCACAAACACGCTCCCCGAAAGTCAATCGCAAACTGACGACAGTTTATTCGAATTACGCTCAAGGACGTAAGCTTGCTTTTAAATTCACACTGTTGTACGTGCGTAGTTGAAAGTCAAAACATACCGTGGTCATTTTTAGCCAAATTATACTTCATTGAATTTCACCAGATGAAGTGACGTTATTGTAACATGACATACAAATAAGTTATTTTATTTCATATTAATATTTATTCTTTACAGTTTATTTTGATAAAATATGTTGCATTGTTTATAAGAGCATACGATCATTTAAAAATAAAACGCAATTGAATACGCATATGTATTATTTTGCCATAAAACCATTATAATCCGTTAATGGGAAGGCCAGAGGAGTATACATTTCGACCATTTTTAAACTAAAAATGCCATAAATTGACTAATTATCATAAATTGACTAAGTGGGCCAGATAAAAGGCAATATTATTTATTATTAAAGCCTTGAGAAACAATAATATAACAAGTTAAACATGTTTTTTTTCTAAGGGCCATTGGAATTCAAATAGCGTATATTCACCCATATGCGGTAGGCCATACAGGTGCAGGCAGAGAGGGGCAGGGCACGCGGCACGCGGCCGCGTCGCTATTCGCTCAGAATTATACCGTCAAAAATAATGTTGTCACTTTTTAAAAATTACCAAATTTCGGGGAAGTTGGAATTAATTCGCGGGAAAAAAAGATTATTTTTAATTCATTAGTATTGTTACTATGATGATTACGTACAATTTTATATTATATTTCGTCAAGTGTTTACCTAACCTTTATGATCCTTATGGGTCGGACAGGGTTTTCTTTACATATTGTATATAAGTCGTGGTAGCGTATTGGTCAAAACACCAGCCTCTACAGCCCTGGGACAGACTTACGGACAGCAATCTTAGTAATAGAGAACTCTAATATCCATTTGGAACTGTTAAAAACTCGCCCTCTCATAAGGTGAGATGACTATATAAAGCCGGTGGTACACCGCGCCACTTTAAGGCGGGCGCACACCGAGCCCAGCGGATAATTAAAGAGGCCAGTGGATGATAAACAACCGAGTGTCCGCGTTTTTACCGCAGATGTCATTATCTCAGCCGACTCTATCAGCCGTCACTCGATTACGCAGATATCTGTAGAGTGGTTAAACCCCCCCGGCTTTATTTTTTGGTTGGGTTCGATTTTCTACTAATTTATAATGTTTTATTAGTTTTGTTTTAATTAATGATTAGGGTTAAGCGGTTGATTTGACATCCTCCGTGGCGCAGCGGTCAACACGCCTGCCTGCGACGTGGAGGCCCCGGGTTCGATCCCCGGCCAGGTCATGATGGAAAACGATCTTTTCCTGATTGTACTGGGTCTTGGATGTTTATCTATATATGTATGTATTATAAATATAGTATCGTTGAGTTAGTATCCCATAACACAAGTCTCGAACTTACTTTGGGGCTAACTCAATCTGTGTGATTTGTCCGTATATATTTATATATATTATATATTTATTAATCACTAGCTTTCCTCCCGCGGATTCGCCCGTGTGGAATGCGTTATTTTATAATTTTTTCCGGGACAAAAAGTACCCTATTATTTAATCCGGACTTTTAACTTTACGTCTGCAAAATTTCAAAGCAATCGGTTCATTAGTTACGGCGTGAAAGCAGAACAAACTCACTTTCCGATTTATAATATAAATAAGGATTTCGTTATTTGATTTATTTTTTAAGAAGAGTGACTTATCGAAAGCACCTAGTGTTCATTCTTAAACGGTTTATCTTAGCCATAAAACTAAGCCGTTAGTCCCGGTTGCAATACAAACATCTAATGGTAGTCATTACTGGTTATTGGAGTCGTCAAAAGTCCAACAATTGGTCTAACTGCAATGCTTCGATGTCGCCTCCGGGTTGTGGAGTTCAGATGAAAGTCGCTTTATGGAAAATATCGAAGCTTAGCCAAAATCAGCAGTTAGACTGGTAAAGCGGACCCCGAAAGCTGAAAAAGCTTCGGATGCGACCGGGTTTAACGCTGAGATAATAATGATAAAACTATATCTAATATTATACATCGGAAAGTGAGTTTGTTTGTTCCGCTTTCACGCCGGAACTACTGAACCGATTGCTTTGACATTTTGCAGACGTAAAGTTAGAAGTCGGGATTAAATAATAGGGTACTTACTACTTTGTATGCCGGAAAAAATGATATTCCTGAAGGGAAATCTAAAAAGCGCGATATAACAGAATTCCACGCTGGCGAAGCCGCGGGCGGAAAGCTAGTAAAGATATTAAAAGCTAAGTTTCCAATATGCAAATGGAATTACCCAAGAAATATTTGAAAAAATAAACTACTACCCCAGGTATTGACAACTCTATTGAGATATCAGTCTACAGATACAGCGTAGCGCATGAATAATCGAAAGGTCCAAGTTGATGAGAGCGCATGAGAGCTGTTTTTGTCTCAACCGGTGCACACACTGCGTTGAAAAAACTCGGGACAAATAATCATTATTGAGCGTAAAAAAATGTCCCTTAATTGTAACCGTTGTATGCTCGTTAATTTTTAACGCGAATGATGTTTGTGGTCACCGTTGGTTTTTTTATTTATTGTTTAACTTTTCTGGTCGGACTTTTAGTGTTTTCTTTGATATTTTTTGTATTTACTGATTTTTTTTTAGTATTTTGACATTTATTTTAACGTTCATATGATGTAGTAAAATGTAATAAAGTTGTATAGTTCGTTTATTAAACACGGTTTATGTACAAGTAAATTATGACATTAATTTCCGAAACAGAATTTCCTCAATACTCGGTGCATTACATCTCAGAGATAATAACAGTAATTGGCGTACAGCGTAAAAACAGTAAATTACTTACCAAAAATGAATTTAAATATACGTACAGACAATCAGAAGTGACTCAAATATATTTAAAAATCACTATGTTTGGTGACACTACTCATACATACCCCAATCAAGGCTTGTGATTTGATTGGGACGTCTACGTTGACTCAATCAATATTTTTAACATTTGTACCTTATATGCAAAATTATTTAAAAAAATGTATTTTTAGTTGCTATAGCGGCTACACAGTAAAATTTTCGAGTGTCTAGCTTTTACGATATAAAAGAAAAAGCCCTGTGACGGATGGACAGCGCAGAGTTTTAGTTATACGGTCCCTTTAGGGGGACAGAAGAACCCTTTGGCTACGGTCCTCTAAAAAAGTTTTTTTCCCTTTATTTATTTTTGTAAAGGTAACAAATGTAGCAAACGTTTATAAATTCATTACTTTTGCTTGCAGATGCTTGTAGCTGGTGGCAATTTCAACTGGTGAGTGATTAGTGATTATTATTATTATTATTTTGTAAGAAACGATGTTTTAATTAGTATATTCTTAGTACACGTCATTAGTTGGAACAATTAACACTAGTCATTAGGACTTCAACTTCAGACAGCGGTTACAAATTGAACTAGGTACTCAATTATAGAATCCTTTTTGCAACATTTGACGCATCGTACCTGGCACACATCGCAACACAATTAAATTATTAAGAATTAAAGCATGTAGTATAAAATATACCCTCCAGTCTTGGCAATCACAATTTAAATAGGCAAACCGACAGTTTCGCCCCGGAGAAGTGCCTTGGTCCAAGTCTCGATGCGAAGTGATTAGTGACCGTTCGACAGTCCCCCCTTTCCACAACGACTCTATATTTTACGTGCCGCCATTACAAAATAAAGTCACAGCGTTTGCCCCACTACTACGTAAATCAAATGAGCAACTTTTAATAAAACTATACTGAAATCCATGCTGTACTTATAAAGCCATGTCAAATTGTGAACCGACCTGAACTTACCGACAGGGTTCACAATCTGTTGGATGTTATCGGCAGTAAAACTGGGAACCGTCTATAGAGTCGGTATTGGCGATATCCGAACAGCCCCTTAATCGGCGAACACATTTTTGTCAAATGATTGCGACTAGTTGGCACCAGTTGGGATCGTTCGGACCGCCCATTGGTTCGTTCGGTCCAAACGATCCCAATTAGTCGCAATCATTTGACAAAAATGTGTTCGCCGATTAGGGGGCAGTCGCAGTAACTGACCTAGGGCATGCTGACCAAATAGATTAGCAAAAGTTATAACAAAATACGTGCATTGTCGTAGTGTTGCGGACACCAACCCATATTACCAACTGGGGCCCAATTCTGCTATTTTCATAAATTTGTCATTCCAATACGTTTCCATTGTCATTGTGCTAAAAATTCGTAATCTGCCAAATTCATAATGATCGATCAATTATTTTAATTATTATTGGTCAGTCGTATCGTAATGGAATAGTGATAGAATTATATCGTCGTAAATTGCCATTATTATAAAAACCGTCAATAGAAATGATTTTCTTATTACCAACTACTCAATTTGAGCATTTATTTAATACTTAGTGTAGTGGAGTGTCAGTGATTGATCACTGGAAAGTCATAATGACGCTATTTTGTTAGTGGATTACGAATCTTGTTAAAATCGATCATTATGAGATCACTGATCGATCATTCTGACACTATTGTAATAGCAGACTAGGGCCCATCTATACTAATATATAAAGCTGAAGAGTTTGTTTGTTTGTGCGCGCTAATCTCAGGAACTACTGGTCCGATTTGAAAAATTCTTTTTGCGTTGGATAGCCCATTAATCCAGGAAGGCTTTAGGCTACATAACATCACGCTGCGACCAATAGGAGCTGAGCATAAATAATTCCACGCGAACGAAGTCGCTGGCGGCCGCTAGTAACCTATAACTGTGAGCACCTGTGTTCTGGGTGCAAGATGCGATCCATCGCACGTAAGTTATCCATACTAATATTATAAATGCGAAAGTAACTCTGTCTGTCTGTCTGTCGGTCTGTCTGTCTGTCTGTCTGTCTGTTACGCTTTCCAGCTTAAACCTCTCAACCGATTTTGATGAAATTTGGCACAGACAATCTTTAGACCCTGAGAAAGAACATAGGCTACCTTTTATCCTGAAAAAATTTGATGTTCCCGAGGGAAATCTAAAAAGCGCGATATAACCGAACTCCACGCGGGCGAAGCCGCGGGCGGAAAGCTAGTTAGAATTATAAATGGGAAAGTGAGTTTGTTTGTTTGTTCCGCTTTCACGCCGTAACTACTGAACCGATTTTACAAACGTAAAGTTAGAAGTCCGGAATAAATAACAGGATACTTTTTTTGCCGGAAAAATTTGACATTCGCGAGGGAAAACTAAAAAGCGCGATATAACCGAAGTTCACGCGGGCGAAGCCGCGGGTGGAAAGCTAGTTCTCTATAAAACTCACCTTGAAAAGTGAAGTGAAGACCAGACATCATGCCGGAATACGACAAATCGCTTGAAGGCACCTCCAAAAAAAATTTTTTTTGGCAACATTTCATATTCACGTCTGCAAAGTTTCGCTAGCTAATTTAATTTGACCCAGTATTTTTTTTTTGTTATTATTCTTCTTTATTGAAGCCTTTTAAGATAGCAGCTTGATTCAATAGCAACATACCGATTGCATTGCATTCAGAAATCTCTGCGACTACAAAGTTTACGAAATTCGTCAAACTTGCTAAGTAATTGACAATTTCGTTTGATCTGAAGCATAAAGTACAGTGATTAAGAAAAGTTAATATTGTGAAATATTTTTGAAATTGTAGAGCCATAGACGGTAGAGTAGTACGGTAGTACCGGCTCGTGGATTTAAAAATTTGAATCGTATTCGTACGGCGTGCGCCGGAGTGGGGGGCGCCGTGGTTGCCCGTGCCAGGTAACAGGAGGTACGGCGGCATAGTGGCCCAGTGGGCCGATGCGTGAATTCTGTGGACAAAATTATTTATTTGTGAAACAAAACTTTGGGTATTTTTTGCAAAATTATTTTAACAAAATTTGTGTATAAATAATGTTTTGACGGTTTTAACAGTCTTTGTATGTTATGTACTTAGGATGCTTTTTTCATCGTGGTTGTGGAATTCTAAATTACATGGATTTAACTTAACAAAATTTTTAGCTTAATACTTTACCTAGCGAGAGCCGAAATACTTAATACATAATACGACTTTGTCTAGCGCGACAGTAGATGTACTCGAAACCGTTATTATATAAGGGTCTTATGTACTCGAAACTAGCCTATTTTTAAATTGTAAAACATAGTTACGTTTTATCGTAACGAATAAAAAATAGGATTATACATATTACTTATGAAGAACATTTTTAAACCCATGAGAGATGCAATCAAAATCCAAAATCTCGTTTTACAATTTCATTCCGGCGCGGCAAGTTGTTGCGCCGCCAGATATTTTTGTTATTAGTGGAAGGAGAAACATACGCTGCGAAAGACGTGCATTAAATTTTTGTTTTAGGTACAATCAAATTTTTATTCAGGTTAAACATTTGTGCTAAGTCACAAAACGAATCATAATACACATTAATAATTCGATAAATTTGGCTTGAAAGTGGAACACCGTGCGTTCTTGAAGCTTAGCGGTCGTCCTCCCTTCCACGTCACCGTTTATCTCTTTCTGACAATATCTCGCTATCTCTGTCTAGCAGCGTATTCAGTTAGCGCGGAACTCCGGCGTATTTCACAGGTGTGTTAGTCGGTGCGTGATCTAAACGATCGTAAATAAAACCTGTTTAAAGAATTAGTGCGGATTTTGTGAGAATACATGTGTGAAAAAAAGAAGTAATTTAAAATAACTGCAACTGTGTTCTTTATTTGACATTGTTTTCTCAATTTGTGTCCGAGTGGTGGGTTTCGAAAGAGTGACAACAAGTTTTTCTTGTGTTGTGAGTTCAGTCCTTGAGTCGGAGGCTTTATCATCGTCTACGACGCCTGTCCCTGCTTGTTTCTTTGCTGCAATTCGTGGTCAAGGTATGTAGTTGAACCTTTAAATAACACAAAAGAATATTTCACGTGAAAAACAAAAGTTTCTGTTAAGTCCCACGTCACTGAACAAGTGTGACAACAAAAACTTAAACATTTCACCAAAAATAATGTTATAACTACATTATGCACTTTCATATTACTTTGTCGTCTTTACAATGCTATTTATGTTTGGTAGAGATAAGTCTCTTCACAAAAATACCTATGTTTATGTCAAAGAAAGCATTTTACAGAATCCCGTGAAATGTAACAAAAAAAAAACCGTTTCATCCACTTGTTACTTTGGGGTCCGTCGTCAGGTGCTTTATTTGTGGAGAGCACTCAAGTGTAATGTGTTAGAATGGGGAACGTTATCTATGTTTACAACACTACCTGCTCGACACAATCCCACGCAACTATGTAAACCTGTCATGTCAACACATTTAATTCATATTGCAATAATGCATAAAACATAAAACGTGCTTTCTAACATAATCAGTCTGCTCTATGTCTTCAGTCATGCCATAGACATTTGTAGACCAAAACTTATGTTTTTGCTTCATCTGGATTGTGGGTGATCCACTGCCCAGATTTTAGTTTTTATAAACTTATACTTTGGTACGGTCAGGAAAAAAAATCCATTAAAACAAACTTATTCGTTATTGTAATAGAAACAAAGAGTTCTCTAGTTAAATGTCTTCGATTAAAAAAAAATAATAATTTCGATTTCCAAAACTAAAATGTTAATGCCGACTGTACCTATTTTTAGCCGTCATTGAAAAGTTGTCATCCATTATAAACAAAGTTTTTTGTAAAACTTTTACGTCCATGACCGCCCGACCGGCATGCGGCATTCCGTCAATGCATCTCTCTACTCGTGACTCACCTCAATGGCACGTCAGCGTGATGTCACTGCATCCAGGTATCTTGGTAGGCACTAAATAAACCAAGCGCTTTACTACCTTTGTCTTTTTGAAAAAAATAAAAACCTCAACATTGCAATCATTGTGATGGAGTGTTGATTCACGCGGGAAACGAGAGGAGATAGGTTTAGATTAGGCTAAGTTAGTTTAGTTAGGATAGGATAGTTGAAAATTAATTACTGAAGACATGGCAGTATGGTCTCTGACCTTAGCCGGTTCCAAATGGAACAAACAAAACAAAAAAAAAAAAACATTGTGATCTCGAGAATAAAAAAATATTGCTCACGATGTTTGTTTGCAAATAGTTTTATTCATTATAGGCTAGCACGTGCTAGTTGTTCAAATCCAACGAATGGACAAAATGGTGTAATTGTTACACGTAAAATGATACCATACCTATTTTAATAATTAGTATAAACTAGTGCTTGACTGCAATCCCGCCTGATGGTAAGCAGTGATGCAATCGTTGATGTTAAAGCGCGCTAGCTTATGAACCAAATTCACTAAAAAAAAAAAACTAAGTGAATAGGAAGGAAGATGGCAGTTGAGCGAGGTGATGCAATGTTAAACCCAACAACACGACCAACGATGCTGCGCCTGAGGGAGATTGATCTGGAGACCCTCCACGACCAAACTCCCGACACAATAACATTTGGCGCATCGTACCCGGCACACATCGCAACACAACTGCTCAGACCCGTCCTCCATACGGCTTCACCAGACATGCAGACGAATCGCTTGGCAGCAAGACTTCTCATTCAAAAACACTATAAACTCCGAGACGAGGTCGCCAGCCTTTCAGTGAAATATAAAATAAGTATCAATCTAATAACTTTACGGTACTTAATACGATGTGACCTCCATATATCTAACAAAACACGACACTATAAAACCATGACAAAGCAGTAAATTTAATAAATCCAATCCTTATCCCACTTTAGTAATCATTCGACTGACCGAGACGAACCTATGAGTTTTTGAGAGGCATGAAAGCCACAAAAACTTTGATTGAGGTTCAATCGAAATTCGTTTCTCGTCGTGGAGACGGAGAGTAAATGTCATCAGTTGGATTGACAGAACTTTTTTTTTAACTCAACAGTAACTATTATGCAAGATGAAACTAAACAACAACAATACAATTTCTTCTTTATTTTTATACTTCGTTGTTGTCGAAATGTGCACTGAATCTTTTAGAAAGAGCAAATATTTTGTTAGAAAAATTTTTGCTCAATTGATCGTGTTTAAACTAGATACTGATTAGTGGCTGAACCATGATGCGGTGAAGACTAGAGTATTGTCTTAGATCCCGGAAGTAACGGTGATAATCAATTACCGGAGGCTTAAGTTTACAATACGACATTGTTCTTGAAGTAGACGAGGATTTTGACGAATATCGAATCGGGATATCACTGACGAGTGACGAATATTGGAGATGACTGGGTCCTACCTAGTCGTATCCACCTAGGTACCTAGGTAGGTACCTACTAAGTGAACCTTGGTTCGTCTATACGAATCTAGGTTAAACAATATCGAACCAAAGTCGTTTATATTCATGGTTCAGATTTGCACAAATCTAGTTTACTGTTCGCCCTAAAATAAATAAATCATATGCCAAAATCAACTAGTTGTTAGGGTGCTGGTATCACGTTAAATTTGCATTTTGCTGTACTTACAAAATGCATTCTAACGTGATACCAGCACCCTAATTGCGTAACACACTATTAGGACTATCAGTTGAAATAATTACAACGCATATTGCTATTCCATTGCTCCATACATATGTTCGTAAACGTGTCTGCTCAACAACGTAAATAACGCAATGAATGTTGTTGAACTGTCAAAATGAAACCCATTGCTACTGATAGTTTGTTACGCAATTACTTATCCTACAGATCAAATTATAATACTACTTCGGTTTCTACAACTACCTTTACAGTACAGGCAGTCCTCGTACTTACGGCATGTTAGGTTCTTGAAATACGTACCGTAGAATTGGGAGATGAACAACGCATAGGTGGTTTATTAGCCGGTAAGAGTCCGGTACACCCCTCCGCCTCCCCAAGCGGTGGATAGTCCAAGATGATTTTTCCACGTTCGAAAAAAAAAGTTTCTCGAAATACGCGACGTAAGTCGAGGACTGCCTGTAGTTCTCAATTAAATACTTCATTCAATAAACAAAATAGTCGCGATTCTTAATTGTTGAACAACACGACAAACATCTCAGTTTTAGAATAGGCGTATGTTTGCAAACTGTTATTTCAGTTTGTAAACTTTGAACTAGTACTGCACACGCATTCCATTGACTGTGACCAGCCACGTGCCTCTACAACAATTATTGTAATTTCATTGTATTGTAGGTATAGTGTACACGACATTTTTTCCAAGAATATCACCATAATATACCAGTGTGCATCATTTGTGTTAAATTATGAAATGCTTCGGTTCTAATTTTGAATTGCTTCTGAATGCGATGATTTAGCAGATTATGCAGCTCATCCATTCTGACTCATATTTTTTTTTTATAATTTTAATTTTGAATGCATTTTGGTTAACACAATAAAATATTAGCTTCATTGCGGCGTTGATTAGCACATTATAATAGAATACTTTTTATTTTAACAATTATTATACCTACTTAACTCCTAATGTTAGTAGATTACAGACTAATTACTTACTTACATATTTCTAATTTAGGTAATACATAAAATATATGTATACACATACGTTTGTCTAATTAGCAATGAACTAAGTATTCAATATTCATCTTCTACTTTAGCCTATAGAGGTTCACTGCTGGACAAAAGCCTCCCCCAAGGCTTTCATTGAATTACGGGGGTTTGCCATAATCCCCACGCTTGGCAGGCAGGTTGGAGATCGCAGTAATTTAATATTCCTCAGAAGAAGTGCTGCTGCCCGCTTCCTTGGTGAGAGTTCTCTTAGTCGCCTCTTACGAAACCCATGGGAGGATGTGGGTTGGTGCTATTCTAAACCCGGTACCATACGAGACACATGTACTTACATATTATAAAATAAAATCTCTTTTCTTTCGCGGGTTCGCCCGTGTGGAATTCGGTTATATCGCGCTTTTTAGATTTCCCTCAGGAATATCATTTATTTTTTTTTTTTCATTAAAAGCTAGTCTATGTCCTTTCTCTATGGTCTAAAGATTGTCTGTGCCAAATTTCATCAAAATCGGTTGAGAGGTTTAGGTAAGCGGGAAAGCGTAACAGACAGACAGAGTTACTTTCGCATTTATAATATTAGTATGGATACGAACCGGACTTTGGTGCGGTTTTCACCATATATCTAAAGACAATTTTTTCCCGAAAGTTTATAAATAAGCATGCATACAATAATAGGATCTCGATGTTTTGTCGAGTCGTAAAAACCGCGCGAAGTAGGGTAGGTAGCACAGAAATCGGTCGCTAGTTTACGTAAAAGCAGACTTGGGAACACGTTATCCAAGTAGACATTTCTATATGTGGGGCACTGTCTTAGCCATCCGATAATCGTTGTTTAATACAGAACTATCTAGTGAGAAGTTTATGAAGCTCTTTGATACATATCATAAATAAAAACTCGTTTAAAGTGTACATTTCGGTGAGGCCACCATGGTTGCCTGAACGCTTAACTGGAAAAATTTTTAGGCAACTTTGTTGGCCCGGACGCTTGAGTGGATATTATCTCTTATTTTATGGCACTGCGTAGGTACCTTGACATGGTGTCGCCGGGCGCCATCGTAGCGAATTAAATCATTCAGCGCCATAGTCCACAATACAATACTCCGGTGAAAGTACGGCCCAGTTAAATACAGATTTGAACCAGCTGCTCTGATAGACAAGCTTTTACTTACTTTACTTAATATTTGACCTTAAACCACTTTTTGTTGGGTAACGGACTACGGTCTGGCTACCAAGATAAGTGAGAATTGTCAATCTGTGCAATGAACAATACAAGAGTTGGATTGGATTGCTTAACAGCTTTTAAATTGAACTAGAACTTTATTTTAGTAGCGTTTCTGATAAATTATGCCGAGAAAGGGTAGAAGGTGATGGAAAAGAAATGCCTTTTTTTGTTGAGATGGGAAATCATCAAATGACTTCTCCCGCTCTGGGCGGAGCGGAAAGGCGTGTCAGACTTTTACTGAAAAAAACCCACCCGTGTTTCTTCACTTGCCTGTGCGACGACCAGGGCCACTGTTTCTTGTTTAACCAACCTGCAACCTTAACCCAGGAGGCATCGGTCTTCGTAGCCCCGTCACGATGTGCTGACATCTCTTTGAGGCGCGCGTGAAACACAACGCGCCGTCGACTCGGGCCTGGTCCGAAATGCCTGAAGTATTAGAAAACAAAAATATCTTATTCCGCAAAAACAAAACGCACATTACATTACTTTTATGGGGTGAATCCTAAACGTAAAACTTTGTGAAAATATATTAAGTAAAGGGGTTGTTGAGGGGTTGAAGGAAAACATCTTGAGGAAACCTGGACTTTATAAGTCTGAAATCGCCAACCCGCATCGAGCAAGCGTGGTGATTACGCTCAATCCTTCTCTGTATGAGAGGAGACCTGTGCCCAGCAGTGGGACGATAAAAGGTTGATGATAATGAAGGGGTTGATCTGACAATCAAGAAAACGCATTTTAGCTTAATGGTATTTTGGGGCTTCCAACGCTGTTTGGACACAACGCTTATACAATTACATCAGACACAAAATTAAAGAAATATGGAATCAATATGAACTATCAACACAAATCTCCATCACCAGATAAATGAAAGAAAGAATGAAAGAAAAAAAACGTTTATTTGCAGTAAACATGACGCAAGCGTTTACAAAAACATAAAAATAAGAAATTGTTGAGGGAAACATGCGTCACATCCACGCAAAACGGCTGTCGCTCAGCATTATGCTGCGACTCTATGCAAAACAGAGCCCAGCGCTGGTTTTCAGCGACAGCCGGCGTCGACGTAAATGACACATGACATTCACATTTACTAAAATATTCCATCTTGAATTAAAAGACAGAAAGTAGAAGCTACACATATAACTTCCTATAACATAAAATAAATCAAGAAACAATCCATCAACCCATCTAAATCATTGACGGAAATCGATTACCTACTAACAAAATAACTACGCATCAGACCTGGATCCACAAAAGGGTCGTCCAGACTACCAAGTCGTAAATAGCTTTTGTCTTGCCTCACCTATTATTAGCGTTAACGGAATTCCAATAGGGAAAGGTCAGGGAAGGTTACCCCGAGTATTTCCCACGGCGACTGCTAAAGGAAGCCGCATAAAAACTCTTCACTCCTCAGCTCAGGAGTTGGAGGAAGTGTCGCGGAACGGACAGCGTTAAAATGGGGTGCGTATATTATAAAATAAGTAAATATGCTTATTTTAAAATGCTGTGCGATGTTATTTATTAAGTACTTAATTTTAAGTAAGTATTATTATACTTAAAAAAAAACTTTCCTCCGGAGTAGGAATTACTCCTTTCTCGTGGGTTCGTTTCAAAACACTTAAAACTTACATATACAGCAGTGGATCGATCAGCCAGTGCACTAAACGTGTCGTTGTCCTATTTTTGTGTCATTTGCAATTGCAAACAATTTGCCCGCGGCGGTGTTTCCGTCGGACTACAATTTGAGTGTCTTCAAGGCTAGAGTAAATAGGCTCTTAATAAATTAGTGCGCTTTACTAGCCCCGCACGATGATATTGCGATGGAACCTTGTCACAATAACAGCGTTGTGACGTCATCTGTCACACAAAAGGACAGCTAGCAAAAGAATGTTAAATGCAAAATTAATATTAGGGTTAAGGGTTTATTTGTATTTTATAATTTTATTACTCTTTATAAAGAGTGTATGTATAAATTAATATTAGGGTTAAGGGTTTATTTGTATTTTATAATTTTATTACACTCTATATAAAGAGTGTATGTATAATAAAATTAATATTAATTAAATAATTAACATTCTTTCTTAGGTATACCTACTCACCCATATTCTGACAAATAAACTTTCATTATTAAAAATTTCAAGGAAATAATTTTTGTAGACGTAAGAAAAATATACTTATTTGTATATCTTTCTTACATGTATACTATGTTTTTCTAACTACATTTCTGTTAATTTGCGAGCGGGAATTGAACCAGAGTCCACTGTGTAGTAGTCATGTTTTAATTACTACCTACATCTATCAGCTTATAAATAAAACCAGGATAATATGTAAAAAATGTATATAGTCTTCCGAATCATAACTGCTTTCTGTGTCTGTCGTTTCCGATTCACTGTCGTCGCCGTATTTATGACAAATAACTCGTCAATTATTCGATCTTTATTCCAATAGGTATTCCTCTTCAAGCCGTTTAACATGATTGACTTCCTTTCGCCAGTCATCTGGAGTTATTGACGCCAACGACTTCAACGTCAGAGCTTTAATGCGACTTTCCAACTGCTCCACATTCTTTTCTGACACCCTCATCTTTACCAGGTTCCAGATGTACTCAATGGGGTTGAGGTCGCAGTTGTAAGGTGGTAATCTAACGACTTCATGGCCATTGCCAGCTAATAAATTGTCAATTTTATAATTTTTCGGCGGTCTGTGCCGTTTAATTAATAAATACAATTCAGGTTTTGTACTGTCGTTGGGAAAGTCTCAACAATCAACTGTTTTTTATTGTTCATACTTGGTGGCCTATTCTCATCCCTATAACTGTGATAAGGGGCGTTGTCCATCACAATTTTGGAGTTGCGTGGTATGTTGGGTACTATTTTTTCTGTAAGCCACTTGGTGAAATTCTCAGCATTCATTTGATCATAGTAATCCCCCGCTTTGGTGTCTGCTTTAAACATTAAAAGGGCATTGTCAACAAAACCGCTTTAACTTCTCGCGTGAACTATTATCCATCGGCGGCCGGGGCTGTCGTTCCGTCTCACTCCGTCGGTTGCTGTTTGCCAACATTTTTCTACCGTGTAGTGTGCATGTATCCACGTTTCGTCGAGATAAATAACGGATCTTTTGTTATTACTAAGCGAGTCATTTTCTTTCATACGTCGTAAATATTTAGCCCTCCACGCTTGAATTTGGGATCTTTGAATTAGGGCCGGTCTTTTTTGGTAGCATCGTTTAAATTGGTAGCCTAAATCACATTTAATTATTTTTCTTAATGTAGTTTCACTACCAGTATAATTAAGGTTTACTTTTGAAGCCGCCAAGATTTTGCGCATTGTGGGTATTTCTCTCCTCACCGTACACATTGAATCTATAATATTTTTTAAAGCTGTTAAGGAAAACCCGTCGAAATATTTCTTCTTTTGTCTTTTTCCTTTAGTAGGAGTTCTCATTTTGCTGCCACTGGCTGTTGCTGACTCTTGCTCTCGTCTCAATTTCGTCACAGTATTTTTTGCAACGCCTGTGGCACATGCCACACACTCCGTGACTTTGATAGAATTTTGCAAAATATTTTTAACTAGCTTTCCGCCCGCGGCTTCGCCCGCGTGGAGTTCGGTTATATCGCGCTTTTTAGATTTCCCTCGGGAACTTCAATTTTTCCGGGATAAAAGGTAGCCTATGTTCTTTCTCAGGGTCTAAAGATTGTCTGTGCCAAATTTCGTCAAAATCGGTTGAGAGGTTTAAGCGGGAAAGCGTAACAGACAGACAGACAGACAGACAGACAGAGTTACTTTCGCATTTATAATATTAGTATGGATAAGTAAGCAGTTGCTTCGGTATTAAAATGTTCGTTATACTTTCAAGAACTAACTTACAATCCTGTTTCTCTTTAACAAAATAATTGTCCACTTTAATTATAATTTCACGAGCACGACTATTAATTAATTTCTTACTCATTTTAACGAGTAACAGCTAACAAAACTAAACAACAAAACTCAAGAACAACAATAAAACAGGATAACAAAAACAAAAGCTAACAAAAATATTCGATGTGCGTAAGTGGGTAAGCGCGGACTGAACTTGCGAACGGTACCGACGGTGCGAGTTCGACTACGTCACCAAGATGGCCGCCAATCGCAATATCATCGTGCGGGGCTTATACCATCAACGATTGCGTCAAGCGCTGGTTTAAAACATGTAAAAAAAAAAAATCCATCGTGCGCGAATCTGACTCTCACTTGATCGTTTTTTTTTATTTATCCTACACTACCCCATTGCTAAGCAAAGGTCTCCCGTAAATCCACCCAGGCATACTTTTCTAGAAACACATAGGTACGAACGAAGCAACCTAAATGTAACACTTGTAAAAATAAGGACGTATACAACACACTCTCAAAACACACACTCTTAAAATACACTCATTAATTTTTTTATCGGTTTTAATTTATTATTAACGGTACATTTTGCCATTATACCTGTAAGGACCCTTGTACTTACGGTAACACCTGTAATTCACTGGCTCACCACTACACTCGTATCGCAAGCAGCACGCGTCTAACCTTGACCAGTGTCGGTGACAGACTACTAGATTGACCGCTCAAGCTGTACTTCGAATACAAGTGTACATGAGACAATGTTAGTATGTACCTTTTAGAGATACAAACACTACATCCCTTCCTTTTTATCAATTTTTTATTATCCTTTACTTATTTAATCACTAACAGGAAAACCGACTTTTCAACCACATGAGATTCGAGGTTACAATTAGTTGAAAGCTTATTTGTCTTTTCCATTTCTTTCAAATACCCTAACCCCTTGACATATTCCTGGCTCATCTGCTCTTCTTTTCTAATCACTGTATTCCTTCCCCTTCTCTTTTTTGCAATCTGTCTTTATCTCCAACTTCCGAATCATCTCCTGAATTACTTATATCTTTTAAGAATGGAATTTAATCCCGGTTATTCTTTAAAAAAACAGTCCTGATGGCGTCTTTCCTGTCACTGAATGAGGGGTAGTGTTATATATTATCAAATACTCATAGAGCGCTTCTCTAAAATCTTTTTTCCCATTTTAGCGACTATAATAGTCAACTACCACTAAAAATAATCGCTATTTGGTAATGGCCGTAACAAGTCCATAGCAATGTCCATCCACGCCTCGGCTGGAAGGTCCCGAGCATCATTGGTACAAGAGGATCTGGTAAACTAACGAGTGTACAGTCCTTGCATTTTTTACGAACAACTCAACATCTTTATCAATCCTTGGCCACCAAACCTCGCATCGTAATCGACCTTTCCTGCCCACGATTCCTGAATGACCTTCATGTGCCGCATGTAATACGCGTGTCCATAGATTTACTGGAATGACAATTCTGCTCCTTCTAAGAAGTATATTTTCATAGAAGCATAATTCATTTGCGAAGACCTTAAAACATTTAAGAGAGTCATCCCATTGAACGTCATAAATTCTTTCTTAACATTTCTGATTTTGTAATGGATTTCTGATTCACTAATTTTTTCCGTCATAGGAATTGCCTGAGGTTTTGCATGACCTCGACTATTTGATGAACATAGTCTTTTACCAATGGTTGGTTGGGCACACTCTCACACAATCGTGGCAAAGAATACTCAATGTTAGTTTTCCTCGATTTATTTTGTATATTATAACGATATGCCTGAAGGCTCAACACCCATCTCTCAACTCTAGCGCATGATCTAGATTTGGGGACAAATACAAATTCGACAGATTTGTGATCGGTAACCAAATCAAACACTTTATTTAACCAGAGAAATATATTTATATGCTCAACAGCCCAAACGAGTGAAAGCGCTTCTTTTTCCGTTTGACTATATTTTCTTTCACAGTCATTTATTGTAGGCACCATTATTGAACGCAGTAATTCTAGGTCCTTTATTATCGTGTTGCACCAAAACCGCCCCTTACAATATAGGGCTAGCGTCCTTAATATCCAATTTCGAGAAATATTTTGCTTTGCTTATTATTATGCACGGTAAAAACAATGGTTTTCTCTTAATGTAGCTGTTAACACAGACGCGTAACGCCATTATTTTCTAGAATATGTACTATGGAAGGAACCCACGGTGATGGGTCGTGTACTTCCTCGATGATGTCTAATTCGAGTGATTCTTATTTATATATTTTTCTGTAGGTCTATGTATTCTTCGGAATGGTTGCATAACAGGTTTCACTAACGGATCTATAGGAATTTCTATATTGAGACATTTTAAGTTTAGGAAACACTGAGATCGTTCTTGACTGAAGTTTATTTGGTTCACCCCGAGCCCTAATTTTAAAACCCCAAGACGTATAGCAGTGTCCTTTCCTAGTAGAATTCTTGATCCATCTCCTATGACATAAACTTTAGCCCGATCTTGTGCCTTGGTCTCAGCTTTTATTATAACTTCCAACGACCCATTGACATGTAATACACTTTTACTGACATATGCTAAAAATATTTTATTCGGTTCTTGGATCTGATCATAACATTGCACCTTGTTTCCTTTTCAAATGTTCCCAAATTTTTCCGATATCAAATTCAATTTGCAACCAGAGTCTATTAACATTTCTAAATTAACTCCTCCTTTTTCACATTTTATTGTTGCATTATTGTTTAAGTTAAATATATTCTACCTGTTCTTTTTCTATAGAATTAACCGTTGTGTCTTGTTCTTGTCTTTTATGGTTGTTTTGGTTAATTGAATAGATTTAGTTTAGCAGCAGCGTTGGTAGTGGCCTAATTTGCTACAACCATTGCAAGTTTTCCTGAAGCTGGACAGACCGAACCTTGAGGAGTATGTACTGCATGGCTACTTTATCGCAATTACTAGATCGTTTGTTTTGAGTCACCCATCTGGTATTATTCTTGTATGTAGTTTTTCAAAGGTCTTATTTTGTTTGAGAAGAAGGTAATCATCTAGTTTACTAATAGCTACATCAAAACATTGACATCATTTACAGGATTAACATAAGCTCCTGGCGAGTTATAAATATGTCTCGAAGTGCAGATTCACCTACACTAATAACGTTGCTCTCTTTTTAAAGTCAACACTGATAGCAGATGCTTTTAGAATCAAGAATATTATTATAAAACTATGTACAAAACTGAGAAATAATAATGGTATTCGAAGATTTACCTCAGTTCTAATTTAATGGTGTTCGAAGATTTACCTCAATTCCAATTCAATGGAATCCCGACGAACTCAATTCCAATTTAATGGAATTCCGGCGAACTCAATTCCAATTTAATGGAATTCCGACGAACCCAATTCCAATTTAATGGAATTCCGACGAAATCAATCCCAATTTAATGGGATTCCGACGAACTCAATTCCAATTTAATGGAATTCCGACGAAATCAATCCCAATTTAATGGGATTCCGACGAAATCAATCCCAATTTAATGGGATTCCGACGAACTCAATTCCAATTTAATGGAATTCCGACGATATCAATCCCAATTTAATGGGATTCCGGCGAACTCAATTCCAATTTAATGGAATTCCGGCGAACTCAATTCCAATTTAATGGAATTCCGACGAACTTAATTCCAATTTAATGGAATTCCGACGAAAACAATCCCAATTTAATGTAATTCCGACGAACTCAATCCCAATTTAATGGGATTCCGACGAACTCAATTCCAATTTAATGGAATTCCGACGAAATCAATCCCAATTTAATGGGATTCCGACGTACTCAATTCCAATTTAATGGAATTCCGACGAAATCAATTCCAATTTAATGGAATTCCGACGAACTCAATTCCAATTTAATGGAATTCCGATGAACTCAATTCCAATTTAATGGAATTCCGACGAAATCAATTCCAATTTAATGGAATTCCGACGAACTCAATTCCAATTTAATGGAATTCCGAAGATTTCATCTCAATTACAATTTAATAGAATATTTTAAACCATTACTCCGTTAGCTAGGCGAGCGAAAGGTAGGTATGGTTATATTTTATTGTTAGCGTACCTCTGCAAACCGTAATGTAATATCATGTAGGTAAGTTTATTGTTATGGTATATACATATATGGTGTTCATTATTAAAATACTGATCATCATCATCTCGACGTTAATCCCAGTCGCATCCGCAGCCTTTCAGCTTTTGGAGTCCGGGGTCCGCTTTACCAGTCTAACTGCTGATTTTTGGCCATTTCATTCAGACATTCTCCGTGAAGCGACCGCCGTCCAACCTCCACAGCCCGAAGGCGACATCCAAGCATTGCAGCTAAACCAATTGTTAGACCTTTGAGGGCTCCAACCAACCCGTAACGACTGCCACTAGATGCTCGCATGGCAACCGGGACCAACGGCCCAACGCGCCTTCCGAGGCACGACCAGACCAGTGCAAACATTCATATTCATGCATACAAATATTTGCCACTGTACGGGGATCGAACCCGCGCCTCCCCGCGCAACGGCCGCGCCCGCCACCACTACGCCACGGAGGCCGTCAATTGTTAAAATACTGATACGAAACCTAATTAAAAACGTTAAAAGTTCCATAGGTAGGTAGCCTATGTCACCCTATGTCTGTCACGAAAACTGTTAAGCTGTTTGGATTTTAACCACCTAAGGTTGAAATCCTAAATTAAATCATAATAATATTTTACAAAGGGTAATTAAGTAGGCACGCAATCAATTAATATTATGGACCTTTAGGTATATTAGTATCCCATAGCTATCTAGGGTACCTACATTATAGAATAAAGTATCATTTAGACTACGTACAATGCAAATCTGAGTAAACGTTATTATTGGTCTTCTTAATAAATCATTACTTGTTTGCAATTTATAAAATAAATAAGGTAGGTAGGTACCAACGAAAAAGCCGTCTAGATCTTGACGTAAATAATAGTAGGTAACTCAATCAACCGCCTGTTTGTACTTTGTTTACGTTATGTTAGACCGCTTACACGCTTCACTTAGGCGAAGAGCAGCGCGACAGACGCGCGACTCTGCTCGGACAGAATTTTCATAAACGGAATTACGGCACAGCCAATGCCGTGTGCTCAATAATCAATTGCTCAGTCAGTGATGGGACAGTGATGGTAGTATAACCAACACTACACTCTATAACTGCACTGCACTGCAATCTAAAACCACGTGTAGAAAGTTACATGTGCTTATAGATTGCGCAATGAGAGATTTTGACACCGAATGATAGGATCTAAGCTGCGCAGACGCACCCGCGCGGCTCGTTACTATCACGCTGCTATCATACTAATGTGAAAGCGGCCTTAGTATCGCCACAGTAAACAGACTGTGGACTCGCTGAGGCGGCAGTTAAGTACTTACGGAACAGAATATTATGACTCATCGTCTCCTCGTATGTAAACAAAATATTTTTTTTTTTTTTCTAGTTTAGAAATGCGTTTTAACTATTTTTAATAACGTTTTTCTAGTACTAGTATGAATTGCACATCTTTTGAGTTTGGAAGGTTAGCAACAACAAAACATTAGGTACCATACGCCACCTTTCCCCCCCAAAAAAAAATTTTTGAATTCTGACCTTTTCTCCTCGTCGCCACTTGTAAGGACCCTTGTACTTACGGTAACACCTGTAATTCACTGGCTCACCACTACACTCGTATCGCAAGCAGCACGCGTCTAACCTTGACCAGTGTCGGTGACAGACTACTAGATTGACCGCTCAAGCTGTACTTCGAATACAAGTGTACATGAGACAATGTTAGTATGTACCTTTTAGAGATACAAACACTACAATACCTTATTAAGTTATTAATGTTAAAAGTCAATCAACGAACTACATTGTCAACTATTCGCATAACTGTCACGGCATGAAAATGGATCAGTTCTGTTCTGATTAGTAATTTATGTTTTTTCGGAGTAGGTATACCTACGCTAATTATATTCCTTTTCTTCAATTGTTACACCTTCCTACACAGATTTCAAAGAACATAATAGATGTTTCGTGAAGTTTCATTTCATTTGTCAGTCACAAACAAAAGGCTATCGAAAAAGAAGAACGTGAAGACTTTATTCATGGACGTTGCTTAAACTTAAAAGTTATCGATTTTTAATAACATCACCGTTTGTTGATAAAAACCTTTATGCGTACGTCATCGAACAAAATACTAATTATATCCATGTACTAGCTGTTGCCCGCGACTCCGACCGCGTGAGCTTCAGTTTACAGCGCGCAGTGATTCCCGTAAATTAAAAAGAGCTCAGTTGATATTTAAATAAACGCCTGTTAAAATAATGGGAGCAATATGTAGTACATCCGTGTTAGCTCCCGTTTTCGCAACATTTTCTTTACTGCTCTGCTCCTATTGGTCATAGCGGGATGTTATATTATAGCCTATGTCCTTACTCAGGCTCTAGACCTGGACTATATGTGTACCAAATTTCATTACAATCGGTTCAGTAGTTTTGGCGTGGAAGCCGGACAGACAGACAGACAGACAGAGACACTTTCGCATTTATAATATTAGTATGGATTATAAGAGCCATTACGTCACTGATAGTTTCCTGATAAATAATCTACTTCCAACGCCATTTTCCTTTTACGTACAACGGATTGTTGTATACCAGTCGATTTATACGAATTTTCTCGCCCGAGAAGTGCGATTAACAAGTCCAGATTATACTTAAAGAAAACATTGATTTTTTATTGTGTTTTCCTTTTAATTGCTATATGTATACATAGGTATGTATTAGGTAGGTACCTAAGAGCAATCAAATGAAACACTGAAACGGTATAGCAAGCACTCAAAGAAACAATACCTATAGCATAGAATAAAGAGAGGGAAGTACGTTATCTTCATACAAACGGACCGCGCGCGGCTTGTATGTGTGCGCCATAGTATCTATGCGTCGCCGCACGCACACCTAAACACAATATTAGAGTGCCTATGACTGCGCTAGTCGCGGCTAGCACGGAACGAGGTTCGCGCGTCACGGCTTTTCGGCACATTAGCTTTTAAAAAATGATCACATAAACTGCAAAGTTGGTATGTCTATTTATGAACAAATAAAAGACTTATATTTTTCAAATTATATTTCTAAAAGTTATTTACAAGGATACGGATATATTACACATTAAAGTTTAATAACAACGCGTTTCGTAATAGTCGAAACCGAAGAAAGTAGGTATTTTTCTGTAGCTAATTTGTAATTTTGTATTAAATGTGTGATTCGATAGATGTTATGTTTGTATTATTTATATTTGTATTAATTAAAAATAAAAATAAATATGGTTCTTTATGTGTACAAAACTAAAAATAAAAATTACAAAAAAAAACTGACTAATATATGTAAACTAAATACTAAGCAAATAATTTAAACATAAGCTCTTAGTCTATAAATATTTGTTAGCGGTTTGGGCGACAACCGTAACCGACGAAGCGCGGACAGTCGTCAACCCTAAGACAGTAGGCAATTAAATCGCGGATTGGGTCGCAGATAACCTACTTCCCCTCTTTATTCTATGCCTATAGAGTCTCGTATAAAATTCCTTTATAAATCTGCTAAGATTTTTCCATGACCCGCTTTCTCTGTTCGATGTAGAGGTGCAGAACTAGCTTGTCTGTGGTCGCTGAGGAATTTAACTTTTCTATGCTGTAGAAACACCTATTTCGAATTTTATTGCTTATAATTCAAGACCGATAATACATACAACAAAAATCAAGCTATAAAAAAGAAAATTGTCGCGATTACAGCCGACGGAAATAAAATTATCTTTTCTATGTATTTCTCGATCAATAATTTCTTGGCATCATTTATATCTGAATTACAAGTCGCTTTGCATGTCCATTTATGTGATCGTGTTGTTTGTCTAAACTAGGCATGGGATTGTCATAGATTTTCACCATTATTTAGAAAAATTCTGTGTTATAAAATGTCTATGTTTAAATCGAGCAATTTTGGTCCAATGCTATCCCAACTTACGATTTGTCAATAGTAGTTTCGAACTTAGCCAGGCGCTAATTACATCACCACTACCACTGCCATTAAACCGAGGATCGGCTGCCGGCAGAAGTTACCACCCACCAGACAAAGTCTTGCCGCCACGCGATTCGTCGTGTTCCGGCATGCTGTCTGGTTAAGCTGTACGGAGAACGGGTCTGAGCAGTTGTGTTGAGATGTGGGCCGGGTACGATGCGTCAGATGTTGTTGTGTCGGGAGATTGGTCGTGGAGGGTCTCCACATCAATCTCCCTCTGGCGCAGCATCGTTGATCGTGTTATTGGATCTAACATTGCACCACCTCGCTCAACTGCCGTCTTCCTTCCTATTCACTAAGGTTTTTTAAGTGAATGGACTTAATAAACTAGGGCGCTTTACCATAAATGATTTCATCACTGCTTACCATCAGGCGGGATTGCAGTCAAGCCCTAGTTTATAATTATTTAAAAAACAAATCTTGAGCAATCATGTCATGAAACCAAAGAATCGAAGACACCGTACTGGATCCGCGTGGTAGATACACCTCGCTTCTTCTCAAGGAGAAAGAGACGAAGCCACACCAATATTTTGTGACCATACTGACATTAATATTAAATGTACTACGTATAAAGGAATCTCGATGGTTAATTATAAATAATAATCCATACTAATATTATAAATGCGAAAGTAACTCTGTCTGTCTGTCTGTCTGTCTGTCTGTCTGTCTGTCTGTCTGTCTGTCTGTCTGTCTGTCTGTCTGTCTGTCTGTCTGTTACGCTTTCCCGCTTAAACCTCTCAACCGATTTTGATGAAATTTGGCAGAGACAATCTTTGGACCCTGAGAAAGAACATAGGCTACCTTTTATCCCGGAAAAATTTGATGTTCCCGAGGGAAACCTAAAAAGCGCGATATAACCGAACTCCACGCGGGCGAAGCCGCGGGCGGAAAGCTAGTAATAAAATAAAAAGCCTTTTATTTCTTGTTACAAATACAAATATAGGATTAAATGTAGGTTTACAATTTAAAAGAAAGAAAATAAATAAAATAAACATCGAAACAGTTTGCATGCATTAATTAATTATGTGTTTTATTCATTATGGGGTTTTTATATTTTATGGGTACAAGAACCCCTCTCAACGAAGGGTAAAGGCCTCCTCCAAAGATGACCATTTTTCTCTGTCTTTAGCTTTTGGCATCCAGTGTGTGCCTGCTATTTTTATGACATCGTCTGTCCATCGCGTATTTGGCCTACCTCTTTTCCTCTGGCCCGATGGTCCTAGCCATGACGTTGTTGCTTTGGTCCGGCTATGTGTCCGGCCCATCGCCTTTTTTAGCTTCTGTGAGTAACTAATTGCGTCTATAACTTTAGTTTTCTGTCTTATGGCGATGTGGCGGATTTTTTGTAACTTGGTTGGATGGTTAATTAAGTCGTGTTAAATAATAATAATAAACTTTATTCAATATTAAGAGACAACCATGCAAATAATAATAAAAAAATAAATAAAAACATATTGAGGTTACATAATGTGAAGTCATACATTGTAAAATTGTTATAGATTGTGAATATATAGGTAGTTATAGAAGTAAATAACAGAACAATCGATCACTATGGGCTTTCCAATAAAGCTTTCTCGCAGTCTAGAAATGTCATGATAACCGGCACACGTGTACTAAATACCTGTAAAAGTAACTCTCTCAAAGTGACTCAGTTCTTATCACCCATTGTGAGCTGTGCGCACACGCATGGCGTACGGTTCCAATGATTTACCATGCGATTATGAACGCAGTTTCTTGCTATCCTACTTTATCAACAAAGGAGTGAAGGAGAAAGAATGTCGGATGCCTTTCGAAGGAACTAAGTAAGTGGAAGCAAGTTGTTCAACTTGACCTAACTGTGGAACATTTGTATAGTTAACTGTCAATTTATCTTTATTTGGTAATTATATGTTCGCAATATGTTTAGTTTTATTCGGAAACCTTGAGTTTCTCACAAACATTTCCGGAGTTTCTCCATCTCTTGATGTATGTACTCAAGCTGCTCCTGTACACTCAATGTATTCTGAAAAATGTCCGCATTAAAACCGTGAAGTGAGCGGTCAATCCCTAGCTTGGAGTCACCTAACCTAACTTTTCACTATAAACATATATTTAGATACATCGTGAAAACTAACCACTAATCACCAAGAACAAGGTCTATTCCTAAGTTCTATCCATAAAGAGACACCAGCCGATCTTAGCTGGCATCTCTTTGTGGATAGACCTTTTTAGCTCCGGCTATTGAAACAATAGCCGATAGTCAGATAGATCTACTACCGATACTATCAGTGACCTCAAAAAACCTGCTGTAGTAACTTGTGTCGTCGTTAAAAGCATTATTCAATAAGACGATCTCCTTGTCACCTTTAAGGATAATAAGTACATTAATTCAATGTAAAGGAACATTATTGTTAATTGATATCATTATCCATGCTAACCTTAATACGGTGATAATGTCACTGGCTGACAAGAAGAGAGAGACTTTTCTTTACGTTCGTGTTAGAAAACCTGCATCCTAATTACGAAACACACTTTCAATGATGATCTGATGATTTTTCTCTCTCTCTCTCTCCCTCTCTCTGTGTTATGTTACCTTTTTACACAATACCAGCTGAAGGGAACGAACGGTGAAATTTCTCGGTGGTAGGCCATAAATCATTATATCGACTGCCGGCCGGCAGAAGTTACAACCTACCAGACAAGGTCTTGCCGCCAAGCGATTCGTCGTGTTCCGGCATAATGTCTGGTGAAGCCGTACAGAGGACGGGTCTGAGCAGTTGCATTGCGATGTGTGTTGGGAGTTTGATCGTGGAGGGTCTCCAGATTAATCTCCCTCTGGTGCAGCAAGGTTGGTCGTGTTGTTGGGTTTAACATTGCATCACCTCGCTTAACTGCCGTCTTCCTGCCTACTCACTAAGATTTTTAAGTGAATGCGCTTTACCATCAACGATTGCATCACTGCTTACAAACAGGCGGGATTGCAGTAAAGCACTAGCTTATAATTATTAAAAAAATATATATTGGCACACAGGTTGTCCATGACCTTGGTTTGGAGATACGAATACGATACTACTTATTTATCGCGGTTTGTATGGTCCTATGGGATCATTTTTGACTCGGCCAAAGCCGCGCTTCTTTCTAAGTAGTGTTCATAATCCATACTAATATTATAAATGCGAAAGTAACTCTGTCTGTCTGTCTGTTACGCTTTCCCGCTTAAACCTCTCAACCGATTTTGATGAAATTTGGCACAGACAATCTTTAGACCCTGAGAAAGAACATAGGCTACCTTTTATCCCGGAAAAATTTGATGTTCCCGAGGGAAATCTAAAAAGCGCGATAT